>JASCZI010060499.1:65985-96989 GCA_036250425.1 Stylosanthes scabra
AAATTATTCTGCTTATCATTATTTATATATTATTTAACCTAATAAATAACTTATAGTTTTTTTTTAGAAAATTAAAAAGGTTACACTAATTATTATTATTTTAAAGTTTAATCATTTATATAACATAATAAAATAAAAAATTACTAAAAATATATCATCATATAAGCATTTTAAAAATTTTCCAAATTTGTAAAAAAGTTGGTCTGAAAAATTACAACAATTCTATTTGCACATCAAAATCAGCTACTAAAATCAGCTATCAATGTATAATATGTATTGAAATACTAAATATACACTAAAAATGAGTTAATCACACATATATTTTGTATTTCAATACATATTATATACTAATGACTAATTTTAATTACTAATTTTGATATACATCTAATATAATTCAAAAAATTAATATGGAATCGCATGGCCTGGCTGATGATCTAAGCAAATCACTAAGAATAAAGATATGTTGATCAATTTGGTAGTTCTCTAATTGGTTAGGCATAGCGACTAGGATTAGCCGTTACTTTTTCTTTTTAAGGGGAAACTCAAAACTAAAATTTTTTATAACACAGAAAAAAAAATATTATATGAATTTCAGTTTATCGCTATTAGTGTTATTTTAATTCTAAAAACTAGCTAATCCCTAATGATAGGACCTAATAATAAGGGAAAAGTCAAAACTTGGGTTAAATGAAAGGATGAATTTCTCAAAACAGCATGCAACTTTCCACATCAAGCTCACTTATCTGGCACTTGTCTTTAATTTGTTAACATTATTAATCTCCAAAACCTGCCAGATAGAAGAGGTAATGAAATTCCTTCAAGTTATTCAGGTTCAACTAGATTTTTTGATGATAACAAAGTTTTTCTAGAACAACTAACATCTCTCTCTCTCATTATTCAAATATATAATTATTGGATCTGATACATAATTTACAATGTTAGACAAAAATAAATATTGTAACTAAGTTTTTTTTTTTTCGCGCGTTTTTCCTTCATATCGTGCGGCGGTCATTCTATCTTCCACTCATCATTCTTCTTTTTTTTCTCATTCATCTCTATTCTTTCTACAGCTTCTTCCGACGAAAGCGACAATGAGAATGAAGAGGTAGAGGAGGACGATGACAGAGAAAAAAATAACAGTAGTGGAGGAGGAGGAAGAGGAGGAGGAGAACAATGATAGAGAAGAAGATGATAGTGGAGGAGAAGAAGAAGACGACGACAACATCAACAAGAAGGAGGAGGAGGAGGAGGAGAAGAATATGAAGAAGAAGAAGAAAAAGAAAAAGAAGAGAAGAAATCTATTTCTTTTGTTCAACAAAACCAGTTATGTATTTATATGACATCCGATAATGTTATTGTAATGAAATGCAATTCATTGAAGAATATGACGAATAAGAAGAGAATATGAAATCTGTTTCTTTTATTCAAGATATTCGGTTTTATTTTATAACAAAATCCGATTATGTTTTTGTAATGAAATGTAATTCATTGAATACAATGATGAAGAAGAAGAGAAGAAATTCATTTTTTTTTTGTTTAACAAATCTGGTTCTATTTTTATATGAAATTCGGTTCTATTTTTGTAATGAAATGCAATTCATTGAAGAAGAAGAAGAAGAAGAAGAAGAAGTTCGTTTCTTTAATTCAACAAATCCGGTTCTATTTTTGTAATAAAATGCAATTCATTGGATAAAACAATGAAGAAGAAGAGAAGAAATCTAAAATTCTTTTGTTCAACAAATCCGATTATGTTTTTATATGAAATTCGGTTCTATTTTTATATGAAATTCGATTTTGTTTAAGAAGAAGAAGAACATCATCTAGCAACAATGCCAACAACACCAACATAATAGAGGAGGAGGAGGAAGAGAAAAAAGAAGATTACGACGATAATGGCAGCATCGACGACAACGATGATGATGGCGGCGGCAGCGGTGGCAACTACAGAGATAGCGGTAACAACGATACAGTAACAAGAGGAAGAAGGAGAAGGAGGAGGACGAAGATGAAGAATATGAGGATGAAGAGGGTGAGAAATTGCAGAAGTAGGAAAATGAAGCGTGTGAAATCACGTAATGTTAATGAGAATGAGTTTGAAATGTTTGATTAAACTTTATTGGTGAAATTAATTGGATGTATAATATTAAATTATATTTATATTTAGCATACAATCTTTATAAAAACCTATTTATATGAAGAGATAATATTACAAAAATATCATTTTCATAGAAGATGTTTTTATGATAATAGTTTTTTTTTTTGTCTAATTAAATCTTCATTTTCTTTATGTATTTTTTTCTCCTTCTCCAATCTAATTAATGCGAGTGATTTTTATTTGATTGAGATCAATTTAATTGAACTTAATTTAAAAAAATATTTATATATTCAACATTGCTCATTTATTATTAAAGTAACATGTATCATTGTTAATGTTTTTATTTACGATAATATTATATGTATCACAATATATTTTTATACATCTAATTTATAATACGAAAATTATAAATATCAGAATTTTTTTTTTTACAAACATGCGAATATAACATATGATAACACACAAAAATAATATATCTTAGCACAAAAATTAAAATAAAAGAAAATAACAAAAAAATACGAAGGTGTATAATAATATCAGTAGGATAATTCTTCTACTTAAACAAAAAGAAAACTAAAAACTTAAAGTAGTGTTCCTATTTCGGCCTCCAAAGCTCCAAATGCTGTTGTAAGAAAAAAAAATTGTATGCTAAAAATGATGGGAGAATCTATTCACAATCATATCAGATAGAGAACCATATATATAGAAACTAGAGGTAACGACTAACGAGTAATAACTAATAACTAATTAAATATGAAGTATTACCTAATAAGTAGTAGGTAATTATCTAAAGTGCATTGATTATTACTAAGGAGTAGTAACTACTAACTAGTAACTAGCAAGTAGTAACTGAGGAAGGAAAATGAAGAAGGGATAAGAGTGAGATTTGGTGAAATAGATGGGGACAGAATAGACAACCCCCCGGAAATACAGGGAGGAGCCCGTACATTAATTTCATTTATACAGTATTTAATTTAATTTTGTGATATTTTCTAATTGGCCCTTTTACTACAGAAAAATTGAATTAAACTCCTCTAATGAAATGCATCACTGCATCAGCCACTACAATTTCTACTACAGTCCAGCCATTGTTCTTGCTTGCTGCTTTCTATCTTTCTTTCTTTCCTTTCTCTCTCTTTCTGTCTTTGTCTGTCTCTGCCACACATCACACCCAACAGTCTCAGCATTGCAGCAGCTGCAGCCACTGCTCCCACTGATGCTTCACCCTGCAAACCAACAAAAAAAATTAAAATAATAAAATAAAGGGGAGGGGAAGAAATTAGAAATTGTTAAAAAAATTTATAAAATATATTTTTATGAGATAAATGGGAATGAAAGCATGATTTGATGGTACCCAAGAGAGAGAGAGACCCCATTTCACTCATTCATTCAAAGCCAGGAAACAAAAGTAAAAGGAAGAAAGAACCCAAAAAAGAAAGAAAGAAAGGGAAATTCATCACAGAGAGAGAGAGAGAGAGGGTCTCTCTTTCTTTCTTTCTTTTTGGGAGTATTGGGTCAGCTTCTTTTTAGCAAATGCCAAAGTTAGCTCTCTGAAAAAATGCAGTACCCATCATGAGAACATGAAATTGAAATGAAATGAAACCCAAACCCTTCTATTTCAAATCCCTCTCTCCATTCCCATTCCCTCTTCACACCAACTCTTCAACTTCAACTTGCTACTAGCATTGTTCACAACTTGTTTCCTTTCTTCTTTTAAATTCTGATTCCCATGGCGGGTTTGATTGATCTCAACACCACGGAGGACGATGAAACGCCGTCTTATGGATCCTACGCTGCTTCTTCGTCTTCTTCTTCCTCGCACTCGGGAACAAGCACTGCTTCAGCTCGAGCTCCAGCTCCAGCTCCAGTTGCTCCCGCTTCTTCTTCTTCTTCTTCTTCGGTGTGTTTGGAGCTGTGGCACGCGTGTGCAGGTCCAATGATCTCGTTACCGAAAAAGGGAACCCTTGTTGTGTACTTCCCACAGGGACACTCTGAGCAGCAGCTTCACGATTTTCCTCTCACTAACAACAATAACACCATCCCATCCCATGTCTTCTGTCGCGTTCTTGATGTTAAGCTCCATGTGAGTACTTCTACTCTTCTTCTTGTTCTTCTTGTTCTTCTGCTCTCTGTTCCTTTGTTTTGTAAATTGATTTCTTTATCTCTTTATCTTATCCGGGTTGCTGCTTCTTACTGTTTAGGGGGAGTCTTGTAAAATAGGGTGCTTTAGGTTCGTCTTATTTGGAAATTCTTACGTGGAATGTGATATTTATGTGTTGTGATTCTTGTGTGCAGGCAGAGGAAGGGAGTGATGAAGTGTATTGCCAGGTTTTTCTTGTTCCTGAAAATGAGGTGAGCCTCATTCATGGTTTTTCACCTTTGTTCAGCGCCTTTTTGGGGGAAAGGAATAGATACCGTACCTAAGTCTTAGGGGCTAAGTAAAATTGACAAGATTGTGATAATTGTAACTCTGATGAATTTTCTTAATTGTGGTAAAGATTGAGTGTCTAATCTTTGAAATCCAAAGGTGTCAAAAATACACAACATAGCTATAGGTTTTGCTCTGTGTCTCTTTCAATGGTATTAATAGACATCCAAACACATTAACACAAACCTCACAACTGAACTGAACAATGGAGCTATAAAGCATTCTCTTGTTACATGATAATAAAAGTTAAAAGTAAAGAGAGCTATGCTTTAGTATTAAATTGAGTGCCTTTCTTAAACTATGATTTTGCATGAACTTTGCTGTTGTTTATAGGAATTACAACGAAAATTTCGGGAAGGCGAAATTGAGGCTGAAGAGGAGGACACTGATGTTGTGATGAAGGCAACAACACCTCACATGTTTTGCAAGACTCTGACAGCTTCTGATACTAGCACTCATGGTGGATTCTCTGTTCCCCGTCGAGCGGCTGAAGATTGCTTTCCTCCCCTGGTAATTATGAATGAGGATACATTCTACTTTTAGCATTTTGTTTATGTATACTGAGTTTAATCTTGCCCTTGTAAATTGAAAGATCACACTGTTGTGGAATTTGGAAAATGTCTTTCATTCATCATAATAACTGGTATAAAGTTTTCTAGAATTGGGTAAGATCTGTACTTTAGAAGCATCTTGAATACAAGTTGGTGTTACTTCAGGATTATAGTCAACAGAGGCCTTCGCAAGAGCTTGTAGCAAAGGATCTGCATGGCCGGGAATGGAAGTTTCGACATATTTACAGGGGTATGTCATGGTGTCTCTTTTCATTCTTATAGATGTGTGGCTGTTTGTGTATTCCATTCATATTTCCTGTTTCATCTGAACAGGGCAGCCGCGAAGGCATTTGCTTACCACCGGATGGAGTGCATTTGTGAACAAGAAGCGACTTGTATCTGGAGATGCTGTACTGTTTCTTAGGTATTAAGATCTAAACTCTACTAACCATTGAGCATTAGCTAGTTTCTGTAAGGACAGAACCAACATTCTATACTTCATGATAGGGGTGAGGATGGTGAACTGAGACTGGGAATTCGTAGGGCAGCTCAACTGAAAAGTGATGGTAAATTTTCTGTTCTCCCTCCCCAGCAATTGAATCATAGCACTCTCGTGGACGTGATTAATGCTTTGTCTTCAAGATGTGCCTTCAGCATTTGCTATAACCCGAGGTATTTTTTCTGGTTTTTCTCTTCTGCTTACCTAGTAGTGCATTTTTTCTTTGTATATAATGTGATTCAGAAGGATGTTTAGTTATATATCAAATAGATAGATATTCATTCAATCACTATCTTCCCATATCAGCCCAACCCTCCAAGTTTACAGTGACAAACAATGAACAGGGAATTTGTTTTCGTAGACTAAAACAAGCTAAAAATCGAAGTTCTTGGCTATGTCCGGCAGAAATTGTCAAGCCAATTTTCTAAGTTGTTTCTGTTTATGCATTTAGCTTTTTCACTTGAACATCTCATTTGTGACCATCACTCAATTTGTAATCTGGATTTTGTAATTTTTTTCATTATAATTTTTGTTTACCCTGTTTGATTACAATCATTATTCAGCCTCTCTCATTTTCTATCGCCAATAGCATGGTTATTTACCCTCTGGTCTGGTACTTCTGAAAAGCATTATCATGCAACCAGTATTTTCTCATATGCCTAGCCAAGTAAACATAAGATTCCTGCTTTTTCTTCAGTCTCAGCTCATTAACTTAATGGCCCCATATGCTAGTCTTTAGGCACTAAAGGTTGCATTCTTTGTCTGCCTGGTATCTAAATATTTTCTGCTATAATTGATTGTTTCTTTGTAGGGCCAGTTCATCTGACTTCATCATCCCTGTCCACAAATTCTTCAAGAGCCTTGATTATTCTTATTCAGTTGGAATGAGGTTCAGGATGCGTTTTGAAACCGAAGATGCTGCAGAACGAAGGTTTGTTTCTGTGTCTGTGCTTTGATGATCTTTGAGACTTTGACAACCCTATCAATGGTAAATCTTATTCGGACTTCTCTATGGCAGAATCACAGGATTGATTATTGGGATTAATGATGTTGATCCTGTTAGATGGCCTGGGTCAAAATGGAGATGCCTGCTGGTATGTTGTTTGGATTATTCTGACCAATATGTTTATCATTTTTGAAATTCTTTCATCAAATGAGCATGTTCCTTGGTTACTGGATTTTAAGGACTCATCGAGGATGTGATGTCATTTCTTCAGTGATTTAAATGATGGCAGCTATAAGTTCTCTTATGGTTTTAGGTAAGGTGGGATGACTTAGAAACCACACGGCATAATAGGGTTTCTCCATGGGAGATTGAGCCATCTGGTTCTTCCACTGCCAGTAGCCTGATGACAGCTGGTTTGAAGAGGAGCAAGATTGGATTGCCTTCAGCACAGCTAGAATTTCCAGTTCCCAGTATGCATCAATCTTTTTTTAGCTTTTTTTCTTTTTAACTTTTGATCTGGTTTAGTTTTAGATTGTCCAATATTCTGTTTACTTAGTTCTTATTTACTTCTAGCAGATGGGATCAGTACATCAGACTTTGGGGAATCGCTAAGGTTCCAGAAGGTCTTGCAAGGTCAAGAAATTTTGGGTGTTAATAATCATGTCAATGGTTTTAATGCTCAGTGTCACCAATTATCGGAACTAAGAAGGTGCTATCCTGGTACAACTTATCCTGGATTTACCACAGCAGGACATGGTACAATCCCACAGGTGAGTTCCGATGGTTCCTGCAACGGCACAGGCTTTGGTGAATCTTTCCGATTCCAAAAGGTCTTGCAAGGTCAAGAAATACTTCCAAGCCAACCATATGGAAGAGCTTTGTCTCTTGACGAGGCTTGTGGAAATGGTCGCCTCGGAGCTTTTGATGGTTACCAGATGCTAAGATCCAGAAATGGGTGGTCTGCGCATATGAATAACAATTCTTCTCATTTGCATGCACCGTTTCCATCTGGTCAAGTGTCATCTCCATCATCCGTGTTGATGTTCCAGCAAGCATTTAATCCGGTTTCGAACTCTGATTATAAAAACAATGCTAATCAGATGAAGGGAGGTAAAGCAATTCAACGAGGTTCATATGCTTCCACAGTTAATGGTGCAACAACTGCTTCCTTCCCATCTTATGAGACAACTTTCCGTGGGAAAGCTGAGGAAGGAAAAAATTCTTTCACTTTCTTAAATCTGCATGATCAGTTGGGCAGTTCACGTTTGCCTGATTCGAGATCAGAGCCGGGAGGAAGTCAAGAGTTGGTTTCTTCATGTAAAAGCAACTGCAGAGTCTTTGGTTTTTCGCTAACCGAGGGTGCTCCCATTGCAAATGAAGAGACTGATCCCTCTACAGTCACTTGTCAATTAAGTTCTGGGCCTTCTTTTACAAGACATTGCCAATGAAGGCCATTCACATAAGTGCAAGACATTCAGAAGTAACTCTTCTAAAGTAAGCAATCTCACTGTATTTAATAGGTCATTCTAATGCACTTGTCTTAAGTAATAATCTATATAGGTAAACAGCTTCAGTAGGTGTAATTGTTATTACACAGTATATGACTTCTATGATTAGTGGATTCAGTAAGAAGTATGAAAACATTACGAAACGACCATTGATTAGATCACAATATATTGCTGGTAGATAAGATTTGTGCTGAATAATGATAGGGTGAGGTTAACAAATGCTTGCTAGGTGAATAGCTTTACTGGATACTGGGGGACTAATTTCAAAATGTTGGAAAGTTTTATGCCTAATTGGAAAAGGACCTGCATGTAGTTTATGTTGTTATTAAATGATTCTTCCTATGATATTCTGTGCAGGGTGAACTTCAGTATTGGTTTCAAAGTTAGAAGAAAGCACTATGCATGTTAACAGGGGACACTGATGGGATTAAGGTAGCAAAAGTGCAATGTCTCTGCCTTAATAATTTAGGATTTTGGGTACCGAAATAATCGTTTATAGACATCTACCTAAATTTGGCCATGAGCCTGTGACCAGATTCTTGTATTAATCTTTGTTTACTCCAACATATATCATGTTAATGTACCGTTCATGATATGCAACATGCAAGTACTTTTCTCCCCTGCTATGAGAGGCGCTGCTGCCGCGGCCGCCGCACTTTGACTTGGAAGATTCATATGATTTTAGTGCTTTCTTGTTTTTTCTTTGCACCTGAATGATTTGAGAGCATATGTCTCTATAAACATTTTGAGCACGTGAGTGACTACTTTCTCCTAGTTTCTCCCTTGCAAATCTTAGTTAGATTCGCCGCTTTATCTGATTATTAGCAAGTTGTGCTTGTGTTATGTCATAATTTCTCCTTGTCGTTCTCGGCCTATGGATGAGGTGCCAAAATTTTGATATTAGGAACCTTAATCAATCTAAGGAACATGACGCACCGCATGATCCAATAGCATTAATATTTGGATTTGGAAGTTTATGTCACGATCAATTTTGTGGTATACAGTAACCACGATGAGGTCACAACAAGTTGAAGCCTAGCATGAGAAACTCTTTTTGTGCACCATGATCATGTGATGCAAAATTAGGCTACTGGATAAGGAAATTTGCCTTGACGTCATTGTTCAAGCTTAGTTCCTAGGTTACCTGGTGTCTCCATTTAGCTATAGATTCCAAACTTGTTGGTTTATGATTTTTTCGAAAATTATCTGTTTGATACTCATCTCTTTCGATGCATCCAATGATTCAAAGTGACACACCTAATGTGTAGTACAAAAATTTGAATGTAGTGCTTAATGCTTACAAAAGAGTTGGAGTATATTTGGATGTTCTTCTATTGTGTCCGAATACACTCTACTACACAAATTGTGAATCAAAATGTTCATTAAATTATTTTTTTATTTTTAATTTTTTTTTGCATACACAAACATCTTAACATCTGATTAATTGTAACAAAAAAATATGAAATTCTCGTTACATTTTTTTGTGTCTTGTCTACATTGTTTGTACCTAGTAGTCTAGTAATGTGTTAGGTCAGAGTTTTTTTTTTTTTTAACTAAATGTTAGGCTAGAGTTTAAATTCTTCTGGTGAATTATTAATGTGTCATGACACTTAACAATGACAACTAAAAAATTAATTGATGATGTTGACAAAAATATACAAAGGAGAACTAACTTAACTCAGCTGTAACTTGCAGCGGATGCTTTACTTAGTATTTTTGAATTTGCGTTGAACTGATTTGTATCAATTTTCTATCAAATTAAAGAAAAATAATTGAAAATTTATTAAATAAATTGCAAAAATAATAATAATAAAATGATAGATTGAATACTATATACTCTTCTATTTATAAAGTGATAGGATATATGCTTACTGATATTATCAGTCTCTCTTCTCTTTCCAAAGACGCAATAGTATTGAGAAAGTACTCTATTTTAAATGCTTTTAAAATTAACGAGAAAAGGTAAAAAAAAAGGAAAAAAAATTAAGTATTTTTGGAACTCTAAAAAAATTGAGCATAATAAATAGTTGAACAGCGTGCAAAACAATGTTACTGTATATGCTTGCAATTTTGGTGTAATAACTTGTCGAAACAATTTGACTGATTTTTCTCACATGCAGAGGCCTGAGAGTAAAGAGATTCATTGAACTTCTGTGGAAGATAGAAAGGTCTTACCAGGCTTGGAACATTCACACCTTGCACAGAATAACTAGCAGCAAATTTAGATTTAGTTTATATTATAACTTCGTATTTTATTTCCAACGAAATAATTTATCTTTCCGCTGTTTGATTTTTTGTTATTTGTTTTTGACTTCTTGGTTTTCTCAGGTAATTGCGAAGTGCGGACTAATCAAAATAACGTTGAAATTCTGCAGATTTACTTTAAAACAGTGTATATGTATTTGTGTAAATCAAATTAATTTTAATCACACAACAAGAAATAACATAAAAATATATATATGAAAAAGACTTAATTAAATTTAGTTACGAAAAAAATTTATATTCTTAATATTTATCCTAAAGCTGATGTCTAATTATATGAGAATGATTCATGAACATTAAAATATTTATTGTGAGTGAAGTATCACTACATACTATTTCTCAAAATAGATAGATAAGATAAAAAAAAGGAAAATAGATCATTTAGAATATAGTTTTACTATATATTATATCGTCTAGTAAAACATTTTATATTTAAAAAATAAAAAACACAAAGAATACCCCTAAAATTATGTATTAGTAAGCTCATTAAACCTCATTATATCAATATCAGTATATATAATAGAAATAAATATCTACTATGTATTATTATTTTACTAAAATAACTTTCATTATATATAATCCAATCTTAAAATAGATAACTAAAATTATATTAATTATTATTACACATATTTAAAAAATTCATATTTCTCTTTTATCTATTAATACATTAATGTTGGCATAAAAACAAAGTAGTTACCTGAAAAATAATGGATAGGGTAATGGGGCGAGACCTGAGAGACTAGGTGTTAGAATGATTTGACCAAATCACCTGTTAGTTAATTAGGATGATATTCATTCATGACTCATTAATTCATTCATGTCACTGCACTTAGCCACTTACTGTTACTCATACTCTTACGCACCTCCTTGCGTAATACTCTTTTACTCTTATACATATGCTTTCCCACTTGATTCGTCTGTCTTCATGCTCAAGCCTTTCCTTTTAACCATTACATCTTTTTCCCGCTTTTTTCATTCTCAATCTCAATCAAGTCCTCCTCCAATCAACTTCACTTATTCTCTCTTCCTCTATCTCATCTCTACCGACGTAATTGCTTAACAACCATGCGCGAACATCATTCACCGCCATCAACCGCACATGAAATCCCAGGATCCAGTGTTGCCGTACCAGAGCCTGTCGCAGCTCATCTCCTCAAACTGGTTTCTGACACCGCAGTTATAATCATAGGAAAAAGAGAATGTTGCATGTGCCATGTTGTGCTGAAGCTCTTGCAGGGTCATGGAGTCAACCCTCCTGTCTATGAATTCTACGAAGACTGCGAAGCTACGGTGGCAGCAGCACTGTCAGACACGGTTGTTGGCTGCGGTGCAAAGGTGATGGAGTTTCCGGTGGTGTTCATGGGTGGTAAGCTATTTGGTGGATTAGATAGAGTGATGGCGGCTCATATTTCAGGGGAACTTGTTCCTGTACTCAAACAAGCTGGAGCCTTGTGGCTTTAATTAATATATTTTTGAGCTCTTTCAATATTACCACTAAGGAAATTTTCAATTTTACCTAAAAGGAAAAATGAACATTTCTCTTAGTCAATCTTCTCCTCTTTTGATATGTCGTATTATTTATTCAAGAGTATAAAATAAGATTGATATTAATGTTGATGAAAATCAACTAAATATGGTGATTAACTTTATTCTATCAATTTAAAAGATTCAAATTTCAAAGAGATAGATGTCAGGATGAAATACCATGATTTTGGTGTCCAACAATATATAATTTTTTTCTTTCTAAGGGTGGTGGGAACACCCTTTTAAATTATGGAGACATTCAATTCACAAGTTTCTCCTTTGGCAATGACAAGAAAAAGTACTCAGTCCATGCATGGTGGCATTCTCATTTCTCACACAAAGAAATCCAAAAACAGTTAAATTCAATATATATATATATATATATTTCAATTTAAAACTTTTTATCAGTTCTTATCCTATTGGTAGGTGTTTACTACTTAGTTTGTTCTTGTTTATTGTGAAGTAGATGTCATAATAAGTCCTATAGTAAATAGTTAGGGCACAAATTGTAAGACTTAAAATGAAAAAATTAATGAAAAAACCACAAGAGGGGTATCGAACCCATGTACACAATATATTTTTACAAAAATCTTGCCACTAAGTCAATTAATTTACAATAATAATATAATAGACATAGTATGATATATATTCAATTCTTAAAAATCCTGGGCCAAAGCCTACTACCCCCTCTCCCTCTGAATCCGCGCCTGTGTGTAGCTCAAGTGGGGGTGAGCATAGTCTCACACCTTAAGTATTCCGTCTCGAAACCGACATCATGTGCAAGGTCATTAATTTAAGTGGTGATCCTTTAGACCTTGTAGACACTAAGATTAAAGGCTGTTGTCCAATCCATCGTTCAAAAAAAATAGCTTGGAGATTTCATGATAAGCAAGATGAATTCAATCTTCTTTTAGCCGTTATTTAAAGAAGATCTTATAGGTTGACATGTCTCCAATTTAGTGAAAGTGTATCAAAGAAAAACATTATAGTTTTAACAACAATTTTATTTAATTTTATTTGCATATCAAAATCAACTACTAAAATCCGTCATTATGTATTTATACATTAATATACATGAATATATGTGTGGTTTTTATCATTTTCAATATGTATTTTGTATTTTAATGTGTGTTATACACTAAGGTAGTGTTTGAAAGAAAGACTGAGAGTGAAACTAAATTAGATTTGTGTATTGTGTTTGATTTAAAATGTTTAAAATTAAATTATGGAGACTCAAAGGATAAAATAACTAAAATACCCTTATTATTAAAAAATTAAAAACAAAAGAAAACCTTCCCTATGCCAACCCTTTTTTCCTCTTTACCTTTCCCCTTCTCTAGCGGGTGCCATCCCTTCATCTTCTTGTTATTCCCTATTTTTTTTAAAAAAAACTTGAATCTGAATTTGCCATCCCTTCTCTTCGTTTGTTCCAGCCTTCGAGTAAACAAGGTGGGAATCAATATAGTCTACACTTGTCTCTTGCTCCACTGTGCTTGTCTCTTGCTACGTTGTTCACTATGTGTTGTTTTTTTTTTCTTCTTTTCTTTCTTTTAGTTAGAAACCAACAGAAGAGAAGAATTGTTGGGTGTTGGTGGCATGGGCGAAGAACACAATAAAAACAAGTTGAGGTGGTAGTGGTAGGGACGATGGTGGTGGTGATTGTGTTGATGTTGGTGGCGGTGAAGAGTGGAAGATAGACTAGGTTAGTGAGGGATAACGTTGGATTTTCATAAATGTTATGAGGGTATTTGGGAGAAAATGTTATTCAAATTTCAGTTTCATTTTCTAGTCTTCCAGTCTTTCATAACTGGAGGTATTGAAAATACTGAAATTTTGGGATCAACATTAAAATTTTAGTTCCAGTTTCTATCTAACAAACATAATACTAAGTCCCGGTTTCTCATTCTCAGTCCCAATCTTCCTTATCAAACGCTACCTAATAGATTTTGTTGTCTGATTTTAGTTTTACAAATAATAAAACCCAAATTTCAAATAAAATAAAATATAGAGTGGAATTTATATTATAATTATTTTTGAGAGGATTATCGGTAGTTTTTTTTTATAAAATTTGGAGAAGATTATAGAGTCTTAAAGAAATTTAAAAGAATATATTTTTAAGTTTAAGAGGTTTATATAAAAATAAAACAATAATTCTTATTGTATATCTATTTTATTTAATTAAATTATTTATTTTATATCAAATAAGAGTTTATTTCGATGCTATTTAAAAAAACACGTGAATCTATGTGCAAAAACTAAAATTTTTTACATTTCTAACCCATGAACTACTAATGGGGAATGCTATAGACAAAGAAAAGGAAAAAAAAAACTTTGATTGATTCATGTTCATATCGATCAGAAAAATAGGCATGATGATAAGTGTATATCTGATGTATTAGTATTTTTAAGGATTTCTTTAACCAAATCATGCTCAATTCCCTAAGTTATTTGGCAAATAAGTTCATTAAATAATAACAATATATGTAAATTAGTTTTAACTGAATAAATTTGGTGCTTTGATGAGTTTGTTGCTAATTTCAAGAAATAATAGAGATTTGGAGCCAGAACTAAACGCCCAGGCGCCCAAACCAGCGCTCAGGCGCCCAAGTTCAGCACCCAAAAGCTCAGTTTCCAGCGCCTAGGCGCCCCTAAGCAGCTCCAGGCGCCCATCAGCACACCAGAGCTAGCTAGATAAACGCCCAGGCACCCAGCTCAGCCCCCAGGCGTTGCCAGCAACCCAAAGACCAAGTCAAGCATCAGACCAAGCATTTTCAGCGCCCAGGCGCTAGTTCTCAGTGCCCAGGCGCCAGAATTAGTGACTAGGCTTTAAAATGCTCTGTTTTGATGCATAATTTGTAATTTCATTTTAGATGAATTTGTAATTCATTTAGGTGATCTAAATCTATAAATAGGTGGAACATCAATGAATAATTATCTAAGATCATTTTAGTCATTTTCTAGTTTCTAAGTCTTAGATTTTCTCTCATAGCACATTCATTGATTCCACTTAGATATAGATTAGCTTTGTAACAATTCATCAATCAATCAGAGTATTATGAATCCAAGATTCATCTTCATCACTTTCTTTGAGTCATTCATAATCATGAGTGGCTAAACACCTTAGAGATTGAGGAGGAGGAGCTCTATTCATCATCAAGCTAATAGATTAACCCAACATTCCATTTAAAATCTGCAAGTTCTTCATCAAACCCAAAGGATTCTTGTTGTTCATATATTCAAGAATCAAGTTCAACTAAGAGGTATAATTGGTTCTTAACTTGGTTTAATCTCTATTCTAGATTGTGAGGTTTAAACATATTATTAAATGGTTTATGAATGTTGTTGTTAATGTTTGATTGGATATATGACATAAAATCTGGTTTTGCTTAACATTGATATTATAAACTTGTTCAAGAAGCATCTTTCCCATTTGTTCTTTGCATTAGAGATGATGAATTGAATGAGTGTGCACTTATATGAATCTGTATTCTTTATCACATAAATGATTGATTCGTTTCTTGTTTGATTCTTTGTCATGATTTTTTTAAAGATTTGATTTGCTGACGAGTAATTGAATCTTTCTTGTTTTGAATTGTTGAGTTTGAGAAAATAAGCATTCAAACATATTTAAGAATCATTCCATATTTCTTCATGTGACTTAGAGATGAGCATGTGATTTTATGTGCATTAGAATCTTTAATAATCTAATAGGGTTTGTATGAGATTGAATATGTGACATATTAATTATTTCCATGAAATCTTGTTGATTGTTGTTGATTTGAATCATGATATGTGTATTATCTCTTTTCTTGTTTAATTAGTCAAGAGATTGATGATTAATTAGGATAAAGATGAAACTAGATCACTAAGAGATTAGGTTTAGTTATATTAGGGTTCATTTTGATTTGATAATAATTGCAGAAATTGAATGGCAAAATCTGGTTTATGAAGTTAGTGATGAATATCTTCAATTCCTTGATCTTGCTTCTTACATTTGCATATCCCTCTTTCTTGATAATTGATTTTGTTGATTAGTGATAATTTGTTAATAAAGATTGAGTTTCTTGAAATGTTTTCTTGTTGTTGCATGATTCTTTATTGCTTCTTTCTTTAGTTTTCACATTAATCTTCGATTGATACTTGGATCTACTTAAGGAAATTGATTAAAGTATATTGTTTGATCCACCTTTCCTCGAGGGAACGATACCCATTCTCAAATGGTATTACTTGATCCGGTGTACTTGCCGGATTGTGGCGAAAGAATTCGTCGCATCAATACCGTTTGTTTGTTAATAAATAAATACTTATAAAAGAATATGTATTTTGTGTCTCTACAAAATATTAAGACCGTAATTTGACACAATGAATTTGTACAATTTTATCCTGTCAATATTTTCTAATAACCCATTTATAATTTCTTACATCAACCATTCTTCATTTTCTCTCTCGTATCCTCCATTTTCTATTCTCACCGTTACTAGAAATATTTCTGTATGAAAAATATAGGTAACTAACATTTTTTTAATCAATAAATCAGCCAATAAAAAGTAGAACATATATAACCATTGTTTATAGAACATCCACAATAAAATCCAATAGAACATCTCTAACCTTTTTAGAAATAAAACATCCGAAATTAACAAAACATCTGAAATCTAAAGAAATAGAACATTTAATTTAAGTTATTAATTAATATTGATTGAATTTTTATTAATTATCTTTCTGTACACTTAACTCCTTAGTGTATCAAACAAAATCCCATTGTTTTTGAAAAATTAATTTAATTCATATTTAATTTTGGGAAGAAAGGGTGGGGTTTTCTAATTCAAATTTTTTTTTTTATATATTTTTCAACTTAAGAGCTATAGTAAAAGAAAGGGCAAGTTACTATAATAAACTAAATCCATTCCAATATTATCAATATACACCAAAACGGATTTTATGATCATATTGCATTAATTCCACATTTCTATAGAATCCGTCGCAGGGTCCTTGGTTTTCTTGAATCCGTTGGACCCACCACGGATTCAGACTGTTTTGTTTGTTTCTCTGAATCCGTGGTAGCCTGCCACTGATTCAGGTCAATTGAATTGTATAAGTTCCGTGGCAGGGTCTTTGGGTTTGTTGAGAGTGAAATTTTTTTTTTGTTTTAGAGAGATAAGTGACAGAGAAGTTAGAGAGAAGTGAGAGCATATTCATTATGGCACAACAATCGGTCGAGGAAATTGCTGTGGAGGACAAAAGGATCATGTACCGACTGGACAATATTTTGCACGTCGCACATGATGTTAACACCGAGGTTAGCCATTTTTTTTAATTGGATTTAATTTAGGGTTAAATGTGAATTATTTGTTAGGGTCATTTAGTTTAGGGCTTAGGCTCATTTCATTTAGGGTTTAGAGTTTAAGTATTATGGTTTAAGATTTAATTATTGTTATTATTTATAGCGTCGTAGATATTCATTATTAATATTTTTTTTATTATTACCTGAGTTAATAGTCATTTCTATTCAATGCAGCCTGTTAGGTGTATCATCAATGTGCGTAGGCAGATTGCGATGGACCTAGATCCACGTGTTGAGCCATACGTGCAGCGAGCTGGGCTGTTCCCGGTTGCACGACTAACTGACTTCTAGTTCAAGGTTGATGAGCCACTCATTAGGAGACCAGAGTCCCATTCGTTCCACATGCCTTGGGGCGAGTGCACTCACTCTCGAGGACATTGCATTCCAGCTGGGTCTCCCCATCGACGATGAGCCTGTTAGTGGCTGCCTGTGAGACTTTGAGACGCTTATGCCTGAGGGGATAGGGAGACCCCGGTGTGAGTGGTTTGAGGTGATGTTCAGTGAGCTACCCCCACCAGGCGATCAGGATGCTTGCACCGTGACATTCACATGGTTCAAGCGCATGTTTGGAGAGCTCTAGGATGGGGCTACCGAGGAGCTAGTCGTGAGGCATGATAGAGCTTACATTATGATGCTACTGTCGACAACTCTTTTTGGGGATCAGACTGCAGCTCGTGTTCACCTCAGCTGGCTCCCTTTTGTCAAGCGCATCAACGAACTCGGTCGATACAGCTGGGGATCCGCAGTTCTTGCCTGGCTGTACATGAGTCTGTGCCGAGCAGCCGATAGGAACGTCGTCCTGTTGGCACTTGGCAGGGCTGTTGGATATGCTGAAGAGCTGGATATTCTGGCGGTTTCCGACCCTTAGACCTTATGGGTTCAACACCTTCGAGTGGCCATTGACCTCCAGATAACGCAATTTATTATATGAAATATGCAATTTTATTTATTGATTATTTTATGTTGCTTGGTTTTCTTATCATTTTGTGTTATTATTAGGTGGGGGAGGTATCCCCACCTCTGACGAGATGGAGCCGCGAGTGCTACATCACAGGAGGCAGCTTGATTTGATGCCCTTCCGTGAAGTTCGTTCTAATTATTTTGTTCTTCTTACATATAATATTTTTTTTTAATTATTTTTGTATTGAAAGATCTTTGCATATTTGCCTTATACATGCTTTCCATGCTGCAATTTTTCTGTCTGCCGTATCGGACAGATGCGGTAGAGGCCGTTGTCGACCCTTCCATCCTGCAGGCCTGATCACAGGGCTCTTTGGACTTCGATCGTCCCACTTAAATACTTCGGGACCATCGAGTGTCACCAAGTGGATTGGGTGATCCCGCAGTTTGGAAGGGTTCAGAATGCTCCTCAACAGCCACTTAACATCGACTTCCTGCATGCGAAGGACGGACGGGGGAGTGATCAGTGGTGGCCTTTTAAGTATCAGCGTTGGCACGATTTATGGGCATCCAGGTTTGCCCAGCTGTTTGACGTTGCAAAGTCAGATGATCCAGGCCTTGTTGCAGACTTCCTTCAGTGGTGGTTCCTCGCAGCGAGGAGGTACCTTGTCCCTGTTGGCCCTTACCATCAGCTGCCAGGTGACGATATCCCAGTCAATGCCACACAGAGACCGTCCGCTCCATATCGAGAGCGACCTGTCGTGCCAAATAACAGACGACTTGCGAGAAGGCTGATGGTTGACACGAGGACCACCGCTCGGGACTGGTAGTGGTTGGATGAGATGATGGCTGACGATGCGTTGGCCGTGCGACTCAGCACATTAGGCGCATGCCCGAGGGTCATGGACGTCCGAGAGGGGGGAGAGGCGGTAGAGGCCGCGGGGAGGGGGGTTACACGGCACCTACACAGTAGAGTCAGGGTGTTGTCAGCACTAGTCATGCACATCATACAGGAACGAGAACACATGCTGACCTCCCCTCCACCCCTCAAACCCAGGGGACCAAGATTCCATTGACTATTACCTCCCCGTTGCAGGATGATTGACGAGATACTGATGCCAGGCGACGATAGTTATATGCCAGAGTTTGATGGCATGCAGTTTGATGGCTCTCAAGTTCATTTCGATCTGAACGAGCCTGTATTCGGTCCATCGCAGGCGTTCATGGCGCTTGGTGGGACTCCTCCATCAGGACACGTGCCGGTTGGATCCTGGGAGGTCCCATTCATGGCGCCTGCCATTCTGCCGACTCCACCAGCGTCACCCGCACCGGCAGAGCAGCCCAATGAGCCAGCAGTACGTGGACGGGCCCGCAGAGTTCCACGTCGCCGAGGCTGCGGCACCGGAGACCATATGTAATTTTTTCTCTCTTTTCTTTACTTTATTTATGTATTTTATTTTGCGCACTTCCTTATGTATTTCGGAACTTCTATACTTTTATTGATGTACATTCATGCGTATTTATTTGTATTCGCTTGTTGTCTTGTTTTATATTTTTCTTAATCGCTCTAAACTACTGTGAATGATACATCGTACAACACTTATCTACATCAATTTTTTTAAAACCCTAAACCAAAAAAGAGAAACATTTATAAAAAAAAAGTCTCAATATGAATCCGTGGCAGGGTGCCACGTATTCTATTTGATGCAATTTGTTGAGAATCTGTGGGAGCCTGCCACGAATTCTTTGAAAAGTTTACAATTCGAATCCGTGGGACCCTGCCACGTATCCCATATAAACTTGGTTTCGATGTAATTTAATCATTTGATTCCAATTGGTATATTTTGATATTTTAAAGCCATAATAATTTATTGTGGTAGCTTGCCCTAAAAAAAATTATATTTTTTGCATCACATCTCAATTATTTCGCATAAAATCTAATTTCGCATATTTCAAAATTAAAAAACAATGCAATTTCATAGGCTTGCCATTAAAATTGAAGAAATTATTGTATCACAATTTTGCTAATTTGATTAAATCTGGTTAATAAAAAATTTGTACAAGTAATAATTAGGCGCTTTCCCATCCTACAATCTTCTCGGCTGCAAGGAAGCTAATGGAAGATGAAAGGAATGTTAGAAGTAATTAAAGAATTCTTGCTGTATAATGAAATGGTGTTGTAATGTAATTCTTGCTGTTTACACTAGTTATATATTGTTTCTGGTGTTGTGGTAGGGGTATTGGAGAAATGTTGTATCCATAATTGTTTGGGTGTTTGTATTTCATTTGTTGATGGACAGACTGTTGTTGTTATTGTAGAGAAAGTTTAGGGAATTCATAATTTGTTAGCCAATAAGTGGCTAATAAATTTTTTTCTTCTTTTCTCTTTTCTTTTTTACCACCTATTATTTCCCTAATTATACTCATTGGCTCTCTATTGGTCCACTAATATTGGTTCCGTAGCATTATTCGCTATTGTTTCCTCTTTCCAGATGATAATGTCAAAGGCGTCGTACTGCAACTTAGTGTAACTTTCTCATTGGTATCGATAATAAAAACCAATCTCTATTAAAAACAAGAAAGTCTTGGGAGTCAATATTAGGAAGACAATAAGGAGTCAATATCATTTTTCCTTTTTTTCTTTTTCATCTTTTAATACCCACTATTTTCCTAATTATTTATTGACTAGCTATTGGTCCCCTAACGTTAATTCCTAGTATTACTCTAAAAAACAATTAAAGAATTCATTTCTCTTTTGGTTGTTTTTCTGAGTATTATTTTTTATTTTGGTAAACTTCTCAGTATTATTAATTGTTTTTTTTTTTCTGTATTATTTTGAGTGTGGTTAATTTGGGAATGCCCATCCGGTTTTTGGTGTAACGGAATGCCCATCTATTTTCTTGTCAGAGGCCCAATTGGACCCAAGCATTTTATCAATGCAATCCATACCTTATCTTTTTTTTTGGGGCTTGCATCCTTACCTTATCTTTGAGGGGAAAAAAACCCGTGACCTCTATCCACCCACAATTCAGTATTTCACCATTTTCACAAGTACAGTTCAATTAAAAATAATCAATAAGCAATTTTATATGAAGTGAATTGCATATGAATATTTATTTAAAAATAATTTACCACATAGTTATTCATTTTTATTATTTGAAAATAAAATAATTTTACCTTTTCTATTAAAATTTAGTTTTGAGAAATATGAAACTCTTTTATTTAAATAAAATAATCTTGCAGTGTTAGACTGTTAGCTTTATACGCACGCTGTGTTTCCACAGTGCAACACAAATTAAAAGTGAAGATACTAGCATAGAGAGCAGCATAGCATAGCGCCACTGGTCTCTTCCTCTCTCTTTAACCCTCTTTTTCTCTCTTTAAACCCTTGCCTTTTGTTTTTCCCTCCCCCAATTTTAAACCTTCCCCGAAAGAAGAGAGAAAAGAAAAAGGCAAAATTATTTTATTTTATTTCCAAATAATAAAAACCATTAACTCTTGGTACGAAGAAGAAAGAACAAGGAAGGCGCAAAAGGAAAAAGGAAAGAAACAACAAAGCACGATAAGGAAATATGCGTAGTTTTTTCAGAGGCAGGGGCACTTCCGCCGATGACACCCCGCCGTCCCATTCGGTGGCTTCATCGTCTCCCTCGGCTTCGCCGGTCACTGGTCCGGCGAGGCCTATTCGACTCGTGTACTGCGACGAGAAGGGAAAGTTTAGGATGGATCCGGAAGCGGTTGCGACCTTGCAACTCGTCAAGGAGCCCATCGGTGTCGTCTCTGTCTGCGGACGAGCTCGCCAGGGCAAGAGCTTCATTTTGAACCAGGTAATTCCTACTTCCTCTTCCAATTCGACGGCATCTTTTGCGGTTTTCTTGACTTTAGGGTTTTGGATTGTGGTGTACCTGTTGTAAATTAGGGTTTTTGTATGACGTAGATGGTTACTGGGTTTGTAAGTGTTGCTTGCTTTGCATTTATGCCAAAACATCAATTGCATTATATTCTGTTGTGATTATCCTCTTGTTGAATGGTATGATGGACCGTTCTTGACCCGGTAGTTGACCACAGTTGAATGTACACTCCTGTTCTGGTTTCTGTCGGTAGAAGTTTGTGGGATTGTATGTCCTTTTTAAATTACATGGAAAAACCTCATGCAAAAATTTGTTGCTAATTTCTACTGCCATATGGACACGATTATTATAGATTTGTGGCTAATGATTTTGCATTGCAGCTTTTAGGAAGGAGTAGTGGATTTCAAGTAGCCTCAACGCATAAGCCATGTACCAAGGGGCTTTGGTTGTGGAGTACACCTTTGAAGAGGACTGCTCTTGACGGAACAGAGTACAATCTCCTGCTATTGGACAGTGAAGGAATTGATGCTTATGATCAAACGGTTAGTCTTTCAGTTTCCATTTGATTGATGCATGCTTTCTGATTATTTTTATGTTCACTCATTTTATTATTATTTTTATATACAGGGAACATATAGCACACAGATATTCTCTTTGGCTGTACTTTTGTCTAGCATGTTCGTGTATAACCAGGTAGGAATCGACAACTACGTCATGAATTTGCTTAGGCATAATTGCTTTTTGACATTTCAGGATCACTTAACATTATTTATTACCAGTTTTCTTTCTCTCTATTCTGGATTTCTTGTTGAAGTTAAAACGATGTTTTCCGTTTCCAGATGGGTGGTATAGATGAGGCTGCTCTTGATCGACTTTCTCTAGTTACTCAAATGACAAAGCATATTCGTGTTAGAGCATCTGGAGGAAAGACTTCTGCATCAGAACTTGGACAGTTTTCGCCTATCTTCGTATGGCTTTTAAGGGTAGGTTGTGTACTTATATTTGGAAAGATTGTCACAATATTGTTTCCTTATGGTACCATAGCATAGTCTATTCTCCCTGACAACTCATGCTTTGCCCTCTTTTTGACAGGACTTCTATTTGGACCTAGCAGAAGATAACAGAAAAATAACGCCCCGCGACTATCTGGAACTTGCTTTAAGGCCAGTCCAAGGGAGTGGAAAGGATATAGCAGCTAAGAATGAGGTATTTTCCCACCAACTATTTTACTTATTATTCAAGGAAGCAATTGTATATCATGGAAGTTATAGTTTTATCATTCTTATAGGTTTTAGGAATATTGTCAGGCTATTGGGAATTTGGGATTGGTATTTTTCTGTTAGTATCAGCCAAGTATTCAGTCCTCCTTGCTTTACCTAAATGATATTCTATCTATAAGTTCTTTCAACATATTTCATGTCCTCTCTGGAGTTTCTAATTTTCTGATAATATCAATCAATAGATTCGAGATTCCATTCGAGCTTTATTCCCAGACAGGGAATGCTTCACCCTTGTGCGACCTTTGAACAATGAAAATGATCTACAGCGACTGGACCAAATATCGGTTCGTGACATATTAGCTACTAGATGCTTCTCCAGTCATTTTGTTATCTATTTTCTCTCTCCTTTTTTGATAATTTGACTTCAATATGCAGTTGGACAAATTAAGACCTGAATTTCGAGCTGGCCTTGATGCTTTGACTAAGTTTGTGTTTGAGAGAACAAGGCCCAAACAAGTTGGGGCAACTATGATGACAGGTCCTGTATTGGTTGGTATTACTGAATCATATTTGGATGCACTCAACCATGGCGCTGTTCCTACAATTTCTTCCTCCTGGCAGGTGAGTATTAAATCCTTGTATTTTTATCCAGACTTATGTGAGAGACAAAACATTAATATATAATTTATTATATAAAGAAGTTTCCAACTTCTCATATGTGTCAAATATGTTTAAGATTTCAGCTATACACAGTAATAACTAATAATGTGAATGTTATATTTCAGAGGTATTAATAGCTCATTGGATAATATAGTAATACTTTTTATCAGTCCAATATTTTACTTTGCATTTTATCTCCCTTTGATTATGCTTAAGATGGGCATGCTACTAGGGTTGGTCCATTTAAGAAATGTGATTATCAATAAAATGAAGCCCTGATTATTGATGTGACTTGCACATAATGATGTAATGTAATACTTATTCTCTGCAATGGATATATATAACAGCAAGAAAATTCTTTTTGCATCAATTTAATTTGTGAATCACACTCCTGTGCCCTTCTTTTTTCTTGAATGATTACTCCTGTTTTGACTCATGCATGCCTGCCTATTAAAATTCCATGTGATTTTTGTCAAGCGAGTTAGTATATTAATTAAAGAAAAAACATAATGGCTTAATGCAAGAGGTTTCACATAAAATAGCTTATGGGAACTAGGGGATTGACATATTATAATAATTCAGTATTTTGAATTTCATTTGCTTACTGTTGACTTTATTTCGTTGCTTGCAGAGTGTTGAAGAAGCTGAGTGTCGTAGGGCATATGATTCTGCTACTGAAGTTTATATGTCTTCTTTTGACCGTTCAAAGCCACCTGAGGAGGTGGGTATTGTGTGTGAATATCATTTTTGTAGGGTGTATTATTTTCTCTCCTTCATTTACTGATTGCAGTGCTTGCAGATTGCTATGAGGGAATCACATGATGAAGCAGTTCAAAAGTCAATGGCTGCTTTTAATGCAAATGCTGTAGGAGTTGGTTCTGCCAGGAAGAAATATGAGGTCCTTCTTCAAAAGTTCTTCAAAAAAGCATTTGAGGTATTTGAAAACATGAAAGATATAGCTATTTGTTCTTAGTAGATGAGGGACCTTTTCTCTTCCAATTCTGGTTCTGGAGAAATGATATGTATGCTTTGTCACTTATTCATTGGCCAACAGGATTATAAGCGGAATGCATTTATGGAGGCAGATATACAATGCTCAAATGCCATACATTCTATGGAAAAGAGGCTGAGGGCAGCTTGTAATTCTTCTGGTGCAACAGTTGATAACGTTGCAAAGGTAAAATTTAAATATTGATTTGATACCTATGTTGTGTCATAGTGGTAAGTGAAAAAGATGTTCAAAGTATAAAAGTTGCAGAATCATTCAACATTTGTGTAAGGGAAACTTGGTTAAAAGGATACCTGAATTGAAGACAACTAAAATTTCTCTGGTCCTCCCTTTTTGTAAAACTTAAGGTGGCCTTATTAAAATGGCAACCCAATTTGATATTGTATCTGCTGCAGGTTCTTGATGCTCTATTATCAGAATATGAAAAGACTGTTCAAGGTCCGGCAAAGTGGCAAAAGCTTTCTGTCTTCTTGCAACAAAGGTTTGTGTGTGTTGGCAAAGCATCTTTTTTTTTTGTCACTTTTTTCTCTTTCCTGACTTATATTTTTTTACTCCGGTAGTTTTGAAGGCCCAGTGCTTGACCTTGTCAAGAGGCTTATAGATAAAGTTGAATCAGACAAGAATTCTGCTGCGTTACAATGTCGGATGATTGAAGACAAGATGGCCCTGCTGAACAAGCGGCTGGAAGCAACTGAGAACGAAAAATCTGAGTACATTAGGCGATATGAGGATGCAATCAATGACAAGAAGAAACTAACTGATGAATATATGAATCGCATAACTGATCTGCAGGCTAACCGTCGCTCACAGGAGGAGAGGTATTCTAGCTTATTAAAATCACTGGAGTCTGCCAAGCAAGAATCCATGGAGTGGAAAAGAAAGTGTGAACAAGCTATATTGAAGCAAAAAGCTGAGGAAGATCAAGCTAGTTCTGAAATAGCAGCCTTGAGGTCTCGGAGTAGTGCGGCTGAAGCAAGATTAGCAGCAGCAAAGGAACAAGCTCAGTCGGCTCAAGAGGAAGCTGAGGAGTGGAAGCGGAAGTGTGATTCTGCTATGAGGGATGCAAAGAATGCTCTAGAGAAGGCAGCTATTGCCCAAGAGCGCACAAACAAGCAGACACAGTTGAGGGAAGATGCTATAAGAGAAGAATTTGCTGACACTTTAGCTGAAAAAGTGAGCTCTATCACCTTTGGTTTTTGTTTTGCAAATATCTATTTGTCTAGTAGGACTGTTAAACAAGCACCCCTATGAACAGATTACTTGCATCTTTAGTTGAAAGTTGTATATAATACTGGATACTGGATCCATTATGTGATTCTTATGTGTTTTTCCATGTTAACTATGCAGGATGATGAAATAAAACAGAAGACTGCCAAAATTGAGCATGCGGAGAAGTGTTTAACAACTTTGAAGTTAGAATTGAAGGTGAGAATCTTGGCTTGAGAGTGCTCGTTCCACTGAGAACCATTGTTAAGTGCTCACAGTATGACAAGATTTATGTTATTCATGTTTATTTTTGTTGTTTTTAATCATTGGCATGCTTCTCAAAGGTGTTGTTGGTCTTCAAAGCCAAACAAGTTTCCTGGCTACATCTCTTATATTTTGTAATGCCATAAGATTTGGTCTTTATTGCAATTCATGCTTTCGATATGTCTATAGTGTTCATTATTAGGCCAAAAAAGCACGTTGTATTCATAATCCAGTAGTCAGACTTAAAATAGTGGTTGTTATCTCACTTAAAAGAACATTTTTGTTGTCATTAATGCCTTATAGTCAGAATTTTGGGACTAATGCTGTTTGTGACTCTAAATATATTTGCAGGCTGCTGAGTCTAAGATAAGGAGTTATGAAGCTGAAATATCATCACTAAGGACTGAAATTAATGAATTGACTGAGAAGTTGAAAACAGTAAATGCCAAGGCCCAATCATATGAGAGGGATGCCATTGTGTATCAGCAGGAGAAGGAGCATTTACAGCAGAAGTACCATTCTGAATTTAAAAGATTTGAGGAACTCCAAGAAAGATGCAGAACTGCTGAAAAAGAAGCTGCAAGGGCCACTGAAGTGGCTGATAAAGCACGGTCTGAAGCAGTCATGGCTCAGAAGGAGAAGAGTGAGATGCAGAGACTGGCAATGGAGAGGCTGGCACATATTGAGAGGGCCGAGAGGAAAATTGAAGGTTTGGAGAGGGAGAAAGACAATCTGCAAAATGAACTGCAGAGAACAAAGGATTCGGAGAAGGATGCACTTAGTACAGTTGCAAAACTGGAAGTAAAGGTGCAACAGAGAGAGAAGGACTTGGAATCGCTTTTAGATAAAGATAAAACTCACAGGCGAAATAATGCTCAGATTCTTGAACAGCTTTTAGAAACAGAACGACAAGCACATACTCAGGCAAATAACCGGGCTGAGGCACTCTCTCTCCAACTACAGTCTGCACAAGCCAAAATTGATTCTCTCCATCTGGAGCTGACTAAGTATCGATTGAACGAATCAGCATTTGACGGTAAGATGAAAGCTTCATCCCATGGTAAGCGTATGAGAGTAGATGATGAAATTGGTGCAGAATCTGTCCAAGACCTGGATGCAAGCCCTCGAACTGGAAGGGAAAACAAGAGATCTAAAAGTACATACACACAACCAGAAGATGGGGGTTCCATTTTTGAGGGTGCTGAGGAGAATTACAGTCAGTATACAAACCAGGAGGACTATAAAAAGCTTACAGTGGCGCAGCTTAAGCAAGAGCTGACAAAACATAACTTTGGTGACCAGCTGCTTAAGTTGACTAAACCCAACAGAAAAGATATTCTTGCCCTGTACGAGAAATGTATTCTGCAGAAGTCATAAATATGGGGAAAAGACTTGTGTGGGATGCTGTGCGATGGTTTCTTACTCGATCACTGATATTAGACTAGAAATGTTGTGTGGGTTTAACACTTTTTTACCCTATTTTTCCAGATTCATATTTGCCCAGTGTGTTCTGCTTGAATTTGTTGCTAGTAATGATCATCGGATGCGCCATATAATATTTTGATGGCCCGATCTTTCTTTGTTGAGTGGCGAGTTAGCTGTATTTATTACATTTTGTATAGTTTATTTTCTATTTATTTGTCACTCTATTAACATTGTTTTCACATTAAGGAGTTAAACATTGACAGTAGATGTGCCCATTGTTGTGTTTCTTGAAATTCAGATTGAAGATCGATTGGTAAATCAATATGGGTTTTGTGATTCGTAATTTTAGCAAAACCAAGAGAGCTCATTCTTATTAGAACCACAGAACAATATATTTGTATATTAATCGAAGATGATATCATGATACATAGCTTACAAGTTTAGAACATCCCAGAAGAATCATGGTAGAAATGATAACACGTATGGCTAATGACTGTGAAATGCGTCCCTTGTCCTTGAACAACCCTTCAATTATAGGGTAGTTAACAGTAATGATGAAACCTGCAATGAAAATCTGCACAAACATCTTGTCCCAATCACCAGCAAATACAGCTCTGTAGACTCCACCGAGAAAGCAACATATATTGATAGTGATCACGGCAAGCATTGGAGCAATGAAGATGCTTGATGCTCGGAAATCATATTTATCCATTTGGTATAACTGAGTTTGTTCATCATCCGCTACTTTGTTTGTTGGTAAGAAATTAGCTTCTCTTATACCTACTTTCTTTAGCAGTGCATCCACACACCCGTATAGATAACAAGTAGTTGATTTCATCATCCATATCCTCTGCTCATTCAACCATTTGTGTCGTGTTCCTCCTGTTATGAGCACTTCCTCCAAATGATTTAAAAGAGCTGATACAAAGATGAATACAAATATGATGAAAAATGGGTCTCCAACCTGTCAAACAAATTTTTAAAGACTCTTGTTATAGTCTATTATGAAGAAAATATATGGAAGAAATATAGGTATGATTTCGAATTGAGATTATGGCTGAAGGAAGATGCAGATATTTCAAGAAAAACATGTACATAAAAAGCTGCAATGCAGACTGCGATTTAAAACCATGATCGTATGCACTTGAGTTCCAAGATTTCAGTTGTTGTTACCTTGGGGTACAAGGGAATTCCATTAAGTAAACAGAGCTGAGGGATGGTAGCAAAACAGCATAGGGGTAAGCAATAAAGAGGGAAATATGTGAGTTCTGCATAACATAGTCTCTGAAGGATTGGCATCGTTGAAGGACCATATATAAGAGGGCAATATTTGTTTATACCATTTTCAAATAAGCCGCTGTACCATCTTGTCCCTTGGATTAACACATCATTCAAATTTGTTGTAGCTGATCCTAGGAACTGTGGCCTAGATGGTTCACAGAAAACTGAAGTCCATCCGTTGCAATGCAATATGAATCCAGTGAGATAATCTTCCACAACACTATCATATAAGAAACCAACCTGAAAAAAAAGTATAAAAAATATATATATATATGTGCTTTTTTCATAATGAGTTTGGATGTATATCTGAACTGTATTAATGGTAGCTACCTCTTGTCCCCATTTAGTACTGATTTCATATTTACAAGAAGCTAAGAAATGAGTTTCTTCTAGTAATGCATTCCCACCAGAAACTGAATCACTTGTGTAGTTTTGCATGAGTGATTTGATGAACTCATTGGATGAACCAAAATATTCTTCAAGTTGAGTCAGATCAGTCCCTAACATTTAAGACTCAGAAAGTGTAAGAGTGGCAGTCATAAGGGCAATGCTCATATCTCAATGATACTAGGAAAATATTGTGTTCAATACCTTTAATGGCGAGATTTCCACAAAGTGACACCCTTTTTATATAAAAGCCTGTACCAGACAGCACTGGACCCTTAAGCCCGTTCATACCTCTCCATTGAAGCTGAAATTTTGTCCATCAAAGTGTTTAAGCACCCAACCTTAAACTTGATTTAAGGGCTATATGAACATGGAGTGTTTTGACATTAACCGTGTTCTTTAGAAACAGACACAACCATTTTATATGTAAATTTTAAGATATTCTAAATGTTAGTGAGCAACTGTACATGTTTTTGAAATACATGTTCAATTTGCTAGAAGCATGCAACTATTTCTAGTATAAACAATTGTAATAGAGTGCAAGCTTGATGCCCTTACTGTGAACAAGGATCTCAGCTGACTATCATAGATGTCATTCTTACTGACATTGTAAAATTTCTGAGGAAACTGAACAAAAGCTAAGGAAGATGATATCTTTGGATCAAGGTGAAAACACATGGCGTATCGTGCTGAACTCGGATCATTACAAAACATGTCACAGTCCAAAACTAGAATGTAGGGAGAATTGCTCATCACAGCAGAGACTCGGAGCTGCAAGGTTATTATGTAACATGAGGAAGCATCATCTCATGTGTCATATTTGCAAATTAAATTTTTTCAGGATAAAATAAAGAGTATATTCATACAAGGACATTGAGCGCTCCAGCCTTGAAATGGTGAGGATGAGATGGTCTTTTCTCCCTGGAAACATACACAAGGCGAGGCATTTTCCCATTATCTGCATCATCAATGATATTATCTTGCATTACCTGCCATAGTCAGAAGATTTATTCACATATGATTACAACTTGTTATTGCATTGAGAAGAACACTAGCAGCAGGTTCATCAAATTATAGATAAACACCAAATATTCTGTTAGCCTATTATGTACCTCAATGCTAGGAGGGTGATCTTTAACATTTATGGTAGGATCATCTCTCGAAATGGCCATATTTTCTCTGGATGACTCGATCTTTTCCTTAAAGGCATCATATTTTTCCTGCATAACCGTTGACTTTCGATAAATAAGCACTGCTTACTGCTATAGCCCACTAAAACCCCAAAAAGTCAACGACACAAAGTCTCAAACTTTGAATTCAAAACACTCAACCTGGATCTGCTTCTTATCTTCCATGTACACACTGCTCCTTACAAAATCAGAATCATCATCATCTGAAGAAGAAAAGAAAGCCTTGGGGCACCTGCTCTTAATTCTGTACCTTGTGCAGAATGGAATCCACAACCTTGAGAATTTGAAAGCCTCCCTCATTGCATGCAAGGTAACAGAGGAACCCCCATCATCCGAAAGATACACATTTAGCTTCTCAGGAGGGTAATCAAGGGCCATGGCAGATATCACAGTGTTCATCACCTCAAAAGTAGGCTCCTTAGTATGATCAGCTGTGCATATGAACACATCAACA
>JASCZI010060499.1:96999-130446 GCA_036250425.1 Stylosanthes scabra
ATCAGGCAACCTCTCCGGGAACACGCTTCGTGAGACGGGACGCCATCGAAAGGCACGGCCGAGGATCCATATAAAGGAGAGAATGATCTCTGAAGCAAAGACAAGGAGCCATGGAAACAAGAGGCTTTCTTTGGTGTGAGGGTGTTGGAAAAGAAAGCAGACTCTGTAGTAGAACATGAAGCATAAGGCTGTGGAGTGGAGAAGCATGTGGACTCTGTTTGTGACAAGTAAGAGCTTGTGGACATGGCTGCTGTTGAGAGGAAGTGTTAGGGTACCTTCACAGTCCCCCATTTCTTTTCCCTGAAGAGTCTATGAAATAATGTTTTAGGAAAACACCTTTCTGGCATCAATTCTGTCATTTTTGTCATTGTAAGTTGGGCCAATTTTCCCATCTCCTGTTTTCAAAACTTATTCCTGGAATGCCCTTGTTTTGAAATAATTGATCAAACTGTCCTTGTTTTACCATGGTGGCAAGCTGACTCTTTTATTGACTGCTGACTAGGATGCGCTAAAGCGATAGGCGCTTTCCACTTAGAGGCGTGGATACGGGAAGCGCCTCTTCCATTGAGGCGCTCACACGTTAGGGGCCTCTGAAATGAAGGCAACCAATGGAAAGGCGTGGACAAAAACCATTAACGTAAAGGCACCTCCTCCCCAATGAAGCCAATTAGCGCAACGACGCTTTAGTATGACAATGAACTAAGTACTCTTTAGTGTCTATTTTCCAGCCTTTTAATATTAAAATTTTATCAATAATTTTTTAACGATAAAAATTCTTAATTTATTTTAGAATTTATAAAATTAAAAAATATATTTTTTTTAAAAAAATTTGACTCCTGAATTATTAATTTTTTATACATTATTTTTTTTATAATTTAAATTTTTCTCTAAAAAAATTAGAATATATTAGAGCACATGTGAATATATAATTAAAACAGAAAAATATATATACTTTTTATATGGATTATTAAGGACTTTTATACTATTTGTTTATTTTTATCTTATCTATACAATAAAAAAGTCAGCTTGCCACCGTGGCAAAACGAGGACAGTTGAATCAATTATTTCAAAACAAAGATATTTCAGGAATAAGTTTTAGAACTAGGGATAGTTAGATAAATTAGCCTGTAAGTTGTCATTATCAGAGCACCCGGGCTAAAAGGTGTAAAAAGTCAATAATCACAGCTACGGCACTGCCAACAGCGAGAATTCAAAAGAAAAGGTTCAAGTTCAACAGAACATCTTTCTTAATTAAGAGTAAACTAAAGAATTTTATAAACAAAAATCACGTTTCAGTTTGATTGCCCTGTTGTGTTGACAATTGATACTGTATAATATCTAAAATCTAAATCCCAAACAAAGCTGTTTCAGGTCTACACTTTAAGGCCAAGCAAATGCATACCTAACCACCCTATTATGTACACAATTAAGAATTGTGAATCAATGCATAAAGAATTAGCAAAAATACACAATTAAGAATTGACATAAAGAATTCACACAATGAATGATACTGGAGTCTAACTCGCTTCTGTCAAGAGCTAACATTTCACTACAATACCCAATACATCTTTGCAGAGGTCTACTACTAAACCTGCTTACTAAATACAAGTTACAAAAATTCCAAATTCCGCAAAGTTAATTAACAACTAACATCCTCAGCCAAATTCAATAGCAGTTTCCTAAAACATCATCTTCTCATCCCTATAGCGCCTTTGTTTTCCTCATTAACATTAAAATTCTTAATTCTTAATCATATTTACAACAAACAAGTGAAACTAACTAGTTAAATCAAGGAGAAAAATATAGAAAGCATATGCTCAATGATAATGCTATCTATTAAGGGGGGATTTTACTTTTACTATTGCTGTTCGGTCTTGTGCTGCTTAATATACTGGCGGAGCCTCTCAGCTTTGCTTTTCATGGACTCTATCATCTCTTCTGTTTCATCAATAATCTGTTTGGCCAAATGAACTTCCAAGAAATCAAACCACTCACCAAGACTCATCTTCTCTAAATCTGCACAATCCCTGTCCTCCTTTTGCACGCTGCAATCTTCGTCGCCCTCTTTCCCACTGTTTCCGTCTTCATCACTACCACCACCACCATCATCATCATCATCAATCTTATCACCCTCCAATTGAGAACCTTGAGCACATTGTTCCACTACCTCATCAACCTTACCATCCTCCTCCATTTCAAAAGCTTGACCACCACATTCTTCCTCCAATTCCTTTCTCTTATCCCCATCCATTGTTTCCTTTGGCTCAACATTCTCCACTCTAACCTCCAATTCTGAATTTTGAGCAGGACTACTTCGAATCAAGCTTTTCCCTTTCTTCGAATCTCGGCTCACCCGGGTTTCAGTAGGTTTCTCCACCGCCACCTTCTCTTTCGGTACAACAGAATCAGTAACTTCGTCAATTACGCCTCCTTTTTTCTTTGAACTCCGGGTTACCCTGGTTTTCTTCGGTTCCGCCACCACAACCTTCTCTAAAGGATCATTCACTGCACTGAAATCAGAAACTTCAACCACACTTTCCTTCTTCTTCGAATTCCGCGTCAACCGAGTCTTCTTCGGTTCCTCCACCACCGCTACGCTCTCTCCCGGAGCAGCATTTACTGCATCCGAATCTGAATCAGAAATCTCAACCACACTCTTCTGTTTCCTTGAACCCCGGGTCTTTTTCGGCTCCTGAATCGGAGCATCGAGATCCATAGCGCCCGATTCCGAAACTGCAGCAGAAACATAAAAACCAACTTTCTTGTTCTTCTGATTTCGGGTCACACGCTTACTCTCGGGTGGAGGCACAATTTCAGATCCCTCAGCATCATTGTCATTATTCTCTTCAATGCTCTGAACCTCAGCTTTTCGGGGTCGGCCGCGGCGCGCGGGGTTTCGCTTGGGTTCGGGCGGTACGGAGGCGGCAGCGTTGTCGTGATGGTGGACGAAGGCGACTTGGATGGAAGTACGCTCTCCGATCTTGATGGTGGCGCCGTCGCAGAGGTTGAAGGGGGTGTTGGGAGAGATGGTGGCGCCGTCGATAATGGTGCCGTTGGAGGAATCGAGGTCTCGGAGAACCCATTGACCAGATTCGGTGAGGATGGAGAGATGTTTGGTGGAGATGCCGGGGTCCTTGAGGACGAGGGTGTTACCTCGGACGAGACGGCCGATCTTGACGGCGGGTCCGGGAGGGTACTGGAAGGATTCACCTTGTCGAGGGCCTCGAAGCATTACCAGCTTGAGATGCGGAGGTTCCATTTGATGTTGCAGAATGCAGAACGGAGAAATGGAGAATGGAAAAGGGATCAAAGAAGAAGGGTTTCGGGTTTTGCAGTTTGAATTGTCAATTTTCCCGCTCTTACTCAACTCGCTTTCTTTTTAATTTCTTATCAAAAGTTCATCACTAAAATTGCCCCAAGTTTTTAAATTGTTTACAAAAATCCCCATAAATTTTAAAAACATAAATCTGCCTCTCAATATTATTAAAACGTGAAAAAAACCCTAAATTGAAAAGTAAGAGTTGATCGAATGATTTTTTTTGTGCACTAGAGTATCTGCCAGACCGAAATAGGTACTACAGAGAAATGTGCGACCCTTCAAAACAAACAAGCTACATTTGCAAAACAAGCAAGCTACATTCCCATCCTCCAGAAAGAATCGAACCTGGACAAGATGGTTAAGGACCACATACTCTCGTTCACCTGTGCTAACTTGCATTGGTTGATCTAATGATATTGAAATCGATAAATTTGTCAAATTTTAATAATAATATTAAGGGGCACATTTGTTATTTTAAAAATTTATGGTCATTTTTATTAGCGTTTTAAAAATTCGAGAACAATTTTGGTGGTTAAGTTTGCAAAAACACTTTTTTTTTTTGATATAAGACTGAAAATTTCTTGAATAGATTAATCGTGTAAAAAACGGATGAAGTTTAATATTTTTTAATGGAAATTTGACCTAAAATAACCATTAAGTTTTTTATTTAAATTCTAATCCTACACTAAACTCGATAAAATCATATCACATTAGGTTCGAGCCGAATTTTCGGGCCGGATCGTGCACACCTCTTATGTAAAACAGTTCAAAAGAAATTGATTGATTTTTGGGTTAGCTAATAATTAATATACAACACTTGTTAATTATCATTTTTATTAGTAACAGTAATTTTAAAATTTTTTTTTTTCATTTTAACAGGTATACAATAAAGATTATTATTAGTAATTGATCCAGGATAACTCCAAAAAATAGCATAAAAGAGAAAAAAATAAGAATAAATTGAGCAGAAAATATTAAAATGACAGATTAAAAATATATTATTAAATCGACTTCTTCGGAGATGGTGGGTTAATACTTAATACTTACTGCTGGCTGAGATGCAAATCGGGTCGGGTATGACCATTTGCTTGCTTGAGTTTGGGCCTGCTCGGGAGCTCAAGGATGTTAAGCCTAAATGGGCCTTTTGCTCGGAGGCCCATGCATGATATGAACAGTAATAGTAACTTTTAATTTTTTCATTTCAATAGATATACAATAAATATAATGCCAAAAAAAAAAGATATACAATAAATATATTAAAATTTTATATGATATTTTTTTCTTTTATTTTTTAATAAATAATTTTAATATACTCATTTAAGATATATGTTAGCTATACCGTTAATTTTTATTTATATTCAATTTTGTAATTAAACACGACTGAGTATTCTTTCTTTTTGATTATAGATAGACATATGAGAATAATGAAATCTTGGACTTATTATAAAAATAGCTTGTTTACCTACTTTTTCTATCAAAAAAAAGTCAATTTAATTTAATTTATTAAATATAATTTGATTATCGTGTAAAACATTCTATATCATAAATATATCAAGATTAAAGAGTCACAAAAAAATTATATCAAAATTAAACTATAAAAGTTTCATTATTTATAAAAATCTTTTCACCTTAATTTTAGTTTCTTAATAGGTAGGCCTTCTAGAAGAACCTTTTTTCCTCAAAAAAATCTCAACCTCTTTGGAATTTTTTATTTCAATAAATAAAAATATAAAAAATACGGTACATCAACGCACTTAAAAAAATTATATTTTTCTATTTTATTACTTATATTGTTGAAAGTGAAAATAATTTTTTTTTGACGTGAAAATAACTTCTTTTAAAAGTATCTTGTTTGCTAAATGTGAAGGTTCTTCTATGAACATGAACTAAAATTGAAGAATATGAAGAAGCTAACACTCAAGAACCCTAACAGAATGAGAACTAAGATAGAGAAAGAAAAATAAGAGAGATAAACAGGGAATAAGAAATGAATGAAATTCAATCATGCTTCAACAGTGTACAGAATGTGAGAGTAGCCAACATATACTCTCTGTCACAGGCTCACAATACAAGAATGTATTCTACAACACAAAACATACCTACTATACAAGATTACAAATCAGGAATACATTTAATATATATAATATAATATCTCTAACACTCACAAAATACTTTTACTTATATTTTTCCTCTTAAGTTCTTTTTAAGGCTCCATTTGATTAAGGGGATTCGAAGTCAATATCCCATTAATGACGTAGAAAATGAAGATATGTGTGATTAAAAGTTTTTGAATGAAATAAAAATTAAAATTTTAATAACTTTTTGTTTTAATTCCTTTACTCAACTTTTAAATTTTAAATATTAACATTTATTTTTTTTTTATCGAGTTAATTTAGTTTCTCTATCTGAGTCTATCCTTATTAAATTTTAAACGAAATATAATATATAAACTTAATTGAGTATATGCCTCTTTTCCAATGAGAGTCTAAATAGCTTACCTTCTTTGGCATTTTATAAATTTCGGAATTTCCTTTGTCATGTTATCTTTGGATAATTGCAATATATCGAACAGGAATTGCATAGTCACGAACATATAAACATGTACTTGTAACATATATGACTTGAAACAAACACATACATATATAGCAGTTCGAATTCAAATTGGAATCCAACCCTAAGTACCATACAACAGGGGGAAAACGAAATTCCAGCTAAGTAAACCCATCGGGATACAAGATGTAATAAGTAATGAATTTTGTTTTATTGTCAAAACAAGAAAGCAGTAGAGTTTTGAGATTAAGCTAGAAAATTAAAGAGAGTTTCGAATTTACCTGTACATACATTAAAATTTAAGATAAAAGTACAGTACAGGAAAGTCCTTGTTCGTCATTTCTCGAGTCTCAACATTATCAATCAGCAAAGGTCAACATACATATATTATTAGGGATTAAGGAAGCCAATTCAGTCCTTAATTATTTCCTTAACCTTGATTCCCCTTCATTCTAATAATAGTCCTATATATTTAATGAATAATATGTATATGTATATATAAATAGAATAAATACAGTCATCACATAATAATTATAAGCATATTAGAAAACCATTATATATATATGCAGTCACTGTCATACTACTACTGTAAAAGTTTCAAGAAGACGTTGGCTTGATTAACCTATTTTCTGTCCAGCCTGGGTTTATTTGCATCCATAGCAGCTAACCGAATGAAAGAAGAGGTGTCACCTTGCACCACCATATTCGGAATCAGCTGCGGCGAGATAGTCTCATTCATATGTTCATAATTCATATTCATGAAACCGCCGGGATTATAATAATCCACAAAACCTGCACTGTTGTTGTTGCTGTTCTTGGGTAAGCCAATGCTAATGTCATTCACACTGTTGTTAATGATAATGTTGTCAAGACTACTTCGCTGGTGGTGAGTCATCAATAATCTTTCATCATACGCATCCTTGTTACTGTTAATGAGGGAGTTTCCGCACTGACGAGGCTGTGTTTGATAGAAAACCTTTGAAACGACGAGCTCGCCGTCTTTCTCTTCTTCGTTGGAGCCGAGATGGTACTGATGCATGACCCAGTTGGTCTTCTCGGGCTTCTTCTGCCTGCCATAGTTGGTGTAGAGAACAAGTATCTTCTTGAAACCCTTCACTGAACCAGCAACCGAAATGGGTCTGGTTTTGCCTGTTTTGTGCCACCTAGTCTCGCTCCCTTCTTCGTCGGTGTGAACCTTTCTTCTCTTCCTTGTTCCAGTTGTGTATGCTTTTGAAGGCCTGTGAAAGAAGTGACGCACTTGTCCATCTTTGCTTACTCCTGCCAAACAATAATATCAATTCATCATCAAAGCTCTATTCTTATGAAATACTCATTAGGCTAGGGTTAGTTAACATTAACACAATTAATGGAGATGGAAGATTATAGTGGTAAATATATGTGTGGTTCATGCATAATAAATAGCCAAATACTCATATGCAGTCATATGAATGAACTCCATGTAAAGTTGCTTCTTAAATATTTTTAGGTGCAATAATATTAGGTAATCAATAAAAAATCAATCAATATTCAATCAACAATTTATTTTGGATGTTTTATTTATTTAGTTTTTTGATGTTCTGTTTATAGGTTTGGGATGTTCTGTTTATTTTATTGATTGTTAGTTACTTTAGGTTTCAGATGTTCTATTTCTTTTATTGTGGATGTTCTATAAACAATGGTTATAGATGTTCTATCTTTTGTTGGTTGATTTGTTGGTTAAAAAAATATTAGTTACCTATACTTTTCTTTTTAGGTGATTTGATTTATTAATTAAAGTGTAATCTAATGATTTAGAATAAGAATTTTACATAAATTTACCTACACATGAAAGTAATACCAGCCACAGTGTAACTAATTTTATTTAAAATTATACATGTAGTTTCAATAATATAACATTTGTAATTATCTATCAATTATATTTAATATTATATATTCAATTAATTAATGCATGCAAGATTAATTAAAGAATATAAAATAAAAAACATTTAACTACTTTTAGCTGATTTTTAATTTATTGTCTTCCAAATATTTTTATTAAAAACATGAAAGTAGTATTTTTCATTTTTTTAATAGTAAAAAATAAAAAAGAAGACATGCTTTTCAATTTGAAGCATTATTTTTACTGTAAAACTTTTAAATGTTTTTGTAATAGAGAAATATCCTCCGTTATATAATAATTTTAACATATAAATTTTGTATTAATTGTATGTAATTACTCTAAGTTTTCGCTTTTAATATATCTTAGGATATAAAAATAGTATGTACACACTAAAATTAACAACTAAAAATTTGTGTATGAATATATGAATAATTACAAAGTGTTAAATGATGATTTATTCATATCATCATAGTATACATACATTCTTACAAAACAATAATCCTCAATTTTCTGAATAATTCAAGACATTATTGGTTACAATAAATTAAATTGTCTTAATTTCATATTTTGTTAAAAAAAAATACTTTACCAGAGTGAAAAAGTAAAGGGATATAGGAAAGGAGTAAAAATTAAATGTTTTTGAATATTTTTTTCATTTTTATTTCTAAATAGCTAGACCCTACAAAATATATCTATGTATTCTATACATTATATAAATATGTATGTGAACACCCATACCTTATGATAAAAGCTTAAATGTTGAACTATGGTTAATTATGAATGTGATCATGCTTTTTTATTATGGTGAGTGTGCATCTAAGAAAATGTCACATTTATTTACATTTCGTTTTCTACATATATGCATGAGACATGATGCCACCATTTGAGTTTGGTAGTCAATAGTCACATTGACAACTGTACTAAAAAGCATCCCCATTTCATTCCTTGTAACATACATGAATGAGTAGGTTAAAAGATGTGATTCTTCCACCACCTATACACTCCTTACTCCTAATCATATAACTTCTCTGAGAATGACACACGCCCTCTCGTGGAAAAAAAATATATAATTCTTACTTTGCATATCTTATAATTAAAAGGAAGAAAAGGTTAGCTAGGCTAAAGAGTAAAGAGACATCATCATTTCTAGACTGATAAACATGTCTAACCCCAACCCTGGGTCTTCTTAATTTGAGATAAATAGATCGTTTTTTAAAATTTATTCCCCAACAAGTGCCCTTGAAAGTGCATTTATGAACAGAAATTTATTATGATAAAATCATTAGTATATCGTTTTAGAGAATTAGAGATATAAATAAATGTGTTGGCAGTCATTCTCAGCTAAATATTCCTCATTTAATTATTTCATGCAGCAGTACCCTGAGCAACAACATCAATCTGATGTCTCCCAATAAATTAGAATTTCAATGATGAATGTAACGTAACCCATGCATCATGACGGTATTATATATTACCAAAATTAATTAAATAAGCACCTCCAAAAAATAATAATAATAATAATAATAATAATAATAAGAAAAGATGGAAAATTCATCAACCTGGTAGCTTCTCTGGGTGAGTATAACAAATTCCATTCTCGCCTTCAAGGGTTGGTATGAACTCATCAATTAGAGGGTGAAGCTTTCTCACATCAGACTGCACTTTTGCATCCAGATGATCGAGTATTTCTTGGTCATTCGGATCAAATTTCACTCCAGCTGGCAATCCTGGCAAATCTTGAATCCCACTCTGCTGTATAAACGTTTAATTCATATATATAAGATCAGATACTCATTAAAATAACTAATTAACGAAATCTTGAAATTAATGATGAGTACCTGATCTTGTAATTGAATGTTATGACCACAAGAGGGGCAAGTAACAGTTCTGATTTCGGTTGGTTTAGGGTTATTTGAGTGAGTAACACTAACAACACTGTCATTATTATTATTTCTAGGGATTGAAATAATATTGATACTGGGGTGGTTGATTATTTCGATTCCCCTCGTCGAGCTCTCCACAACTGACCTATTGCACCATGTCATTTCTTTAATTTTGATTTTTCCACACCACAACTTATCGATGATCTGCACCTCCCTAATAATTAAAAAAATATAATAAAAATAAATAACAAACAGAATCAACAGAGAGAAGAAAAAGGGAAAAATGGTAAAATAAAAAAGGTAAAGCTAGGTAGTAGCTTGTCCCTTTTGGAACACGTTTTTCCTGAATCATCACCTTCAGAGGAGAGGGAGTATAATCTTACCTACCAGTCTTCTCTATCTACTTAATTTTCCATCTTTTCTATATTTGTATTATTATTCTTCTCTGTGAAAGATTCATAGAAACTGTGCTCGCTTAGGTCTTCCAACAAACTGCTTGCACTGCTACAAAGAGAGAGAAAGATATATTAAAAAAAAAAAAAGTGAGAGAGAGAAAGAGAGTGAGAGAGAGGAGGGACAAAAGGGTATAAGAGATAAAAGAAAAGGTGGGGAACACAAGTGGCTTCTACATATATAGCAAAGAAGCTTGGAAGCCAAGTTTCTGTGGTTCCAGTATATACGGTTGAATGCAATTAATTGATCAAGAGGTAAATAATAATTAATTAATCTAATTCTAGGGGTAAGATAATAAAGTTACATCGTTGGTGTACTTGAAACATTAATTACGTTGACTACTAAGTTAAGAAAAATGAAGTGTGTACACTGTACAGTATGAAAATGAGCACGACTAATTAATTATTTAAAGTTTAAACTCTTAATTGATAAGAAAAAAAGAAGGTTAAAAAAAAGGGTGGTGGGTAAGAGTGGAGATGGGGCAAGGTGATGATTCTTGTGAGGACGTTTCACCTCTTTAAATTTAGAGTGTATGCGTTGTGCATGTGTGTTAGGAGTTCTGCTGCACTGTCAAATTTGAAGTGTTCTTAAAGCTATATGAAGCCTTCCAAATAAAATAAATTAAAAAACTTACACCCTTATCAGATATGTACATACGAACCGACAAAGATCAATGTAACACAAGGAATACGTTTTCATATATATATATGAAAAAATATGAAAAAATCCTAAGAGCCAGTATTACGAAAATGCAAATTTTTTAAAAATAAGAATATTTAAAACGTAATTAGAAGCAGAATAATATTATATAGAATAATATTATATGATCAGTATATAATTTATTTAATTTTTTATACTTAGCTAATTAATTAATATATTTTTATTAATTGATATAATAAAGCAAATCTATCAACAGAATATATGTGGCAATGTGACTATGGCCTATGTAATATGTACTATCTAAAATCCAAGTACTAAATAAAAATATTTGAAATAAGAGCAAGATAAAGAAATTATTTTTTCTTTGATGAATTTTGTAAACCTGCTTAAATGTTGCTTAAAATTGGCTGATTTTCTAGAATCATTAATTAAGTTCGCTAGTGTTATTTTAAAAATATTATAGTCCTAGAATTTTAATATTTGTTATTAAAGATATTTTCTGGAAGGAAAGTATAGGTGTAATATTTTTCTAACCAACAATCAACTAATAAAAAATATATTATTGTTTATAAAACATCTAAAATGAATATCACTAAAATATTCATAACTTTTTTAGAAATAAAACATCAGAAACATAAATCAATGAATAATAGAAATAAAACATGCAAAACTTAAAGAAATATAACACCCTATTTAAGTTGTTGGCTGATATTGACTTACCTAGCATTGTTGTTTCCGTAAAATCTCAAACTATTTTTTGATTTTATGTATAAGAACTTGGCTTTAGAATCAACAAATACAATACACAGTATATTCCTTTGAATCCCTTCCTTCACGTACACTTCTTGGTTCAAGTAACGCATCTCTCTTATCTTTGCCTTTATCATTTCTTAATGGACGCTCGCATAGATACATGTACTCCTAATTATTCCAAAATGTATTTGTACTATATAGGGTCAAACAAATGAAGAAAACAAAAAATTCACATAAATCAAGATCTAATGTGTTTTCCTTGATATCATTTGGCTTTTCAGGTTGCATTGCATGGATGATGATAAAAATGAAATGCATGCATGCCACGGTGATCGGTCATCACCTTATATATTACAACAGATTTAACAGTACAATATATTTTCGCTTGCTGTCGAAGTTCATGAACGTTTTCATCACTGCTTTGAATCACAAGAGGACATAAGAGTTATGTGTGTCTGTCGTTTTATCCGCCTTTGTGAGAGATACTCACCTTACGTCTAATAATTAATTTATTTAAGATTTTATTTTTTAATTTTTCAAAAATAAAAAATAAGATGTATTTAATAGGAATATACAATAATTTATATATACGTACTCATTTTAATATACAGTTCAGATACTTAAAAAATATTTCACAAAAATAATGTATTGTTTTTAGGATGGGAGATAAATAAAATCTAACCAGTTTGAAATAACTGCGTTGTTCTTGATGGGAAATAAATAAAATTATATGTATCTATACTTCTGTCTTGCATTCCCCTAAAATTATAGGTAAAAATTTGGTTTGTATTTTCTTGTGTAATTTACTCAATTGCCTTTTGCAAAGTCGAATTCTTATTCCTATATCAATCTGGTTTTAAAAAAAGATTTTAGGGTTGGTTGTTTTTTTTTTGTGTTTAATTATTGCTTTATGGAATATTTTCAACTATAGTGAGATGTATGTGTATTGTATACTAATATAAGTATGTATGTACAACATTCATTTTTTATTTTTTTTTTAAAAAAATTATTACACATGTCATGATTCAATACGTACATCTAGGATGAGTAGTATCTAATACCCCTAACTTTCTCTCTATTTTCTTGAATTAATTATTGCTTCTTCCTATTAGTCAAGTTTTTTTAAAAAAAAAAAACTTACGACATGATATTAAACTAAAAGTTTAGATTTGAATTTTTGTTGAACCCTAATATAATGAACGAAGAGAAAGTTTTGGGAGCCAATATTAGGATACAATAGGGAGTCAATATCATTTTTTCTTCTTTTCTCTTTTCCCTTTTACCATCCATTATTTTCCTAATTACACGGTTCCCTATTGGTCCCCTAACGTCGGTTTCCTAGCTATAGCCTAAGATAAATAAAAAAATTGTCTACATAAAAATTCATGCAAACTCGAAATAAAGAAAAAATATATTAGGAGGGATATGTTAGATACAGAACATATTCATTAACTATATAATAATATATATATATATATTTTTGGAAGATTTTTATAACTAAACCGTTAACATATTGCTGATTTGAAATGACTTTTGTCATTAGCATTTCCTTAATGGTTTAGTCAAGAAAGTCACTCTAAGAAATAATGTGAATCACATACAAACTTTAGAGACCAGTTTGAGTATCTTAAAATTTTAGGAACCAAGCTGAAGTTAGAATGTAATTTTAGAAATCAATTTGAGACTAAACTCGAAGCTAGCTAATGTGGTTTAGAGGTCCAGCAGGTAGGGACAAAAGACGCTAACACATATTAGCATTAACCCTTCATTAAGATTTTTGGTTTATATATTTATTTTCAATACAGTAGTATACACCAACCAACACCTCTTGGAGAGAGCTTCTCAAAGAAGCTACCCAAACTTGAAACTTGGCCGTTAAGTTCCTTGTTTTGTTGCTATTTGTGTTTCTAAATTTCTATTATCAACTTTAACACCTTTAACTCTAGGGTTTTATGGCTTTGTTTTGACATGTGTTCTTGTTTTTAGAGATGTTTACATACATTCTAAGACTCTGATAACACATAGAATATTTAGTTTATACTGAAAATATATTATGAATTTATGATTTATTATTGATTTAAACTCTTATACTAAGACTATCTACTATATCAATATTTAGTATTAGTTTAATATCAACTTGAAACCCATATAATGCTATATCAGGATTTACAAAATCATGTATGATTTGATATTGCATTTGAGATAAGTAGCTTTAACGTATAGTCTCAATTCAATTTAAATTTTATTTTAATTTTTAGTTATTTCAAATAATTTTAATTAAATTGTAAAAATTAAATTATAAAAAATTAAACAATTAATTATATATCATATTTAAAAACTACTACAATTAATAACAATAAATTTAAAATATTACATCATTAAGCATAATAATATTAAAAAATCCATATTTAAAACATGGGAGGAAGGTGTACTCATATTTCCAATTGCCGAATTACATGGAGTGGTTTTAAGAAAAAGGAACTTATAAATTGGATGGAAGCTAAATATTTGAATTTTTTTTGCTCTTTGGATTAGAAAAAAAAATTTCAATAGAAAAATTAAGATTTTAATGATGAAATGATTGGAAATTTTATGTATTTAAATTAAAAGAAAAATTAGAATTTTATAAATAATTAAAGAAAGAATTTATGTTATCTATAAAACTGATAGAAAAATAATTAAAAATTTATGAAATGAATTTAAAAAAAAATAAAATAAAGGATTGTTGAATATATATTTGAGTAGTATATACTCTCCTATTTATTAAACTAAATTATAACATTAAAATATAAAATATCAGTTTAATTCATTTATGTTTTAAAAAAAAATTGATACACAAAAATACATTATTGAAGATGTTCTAAACATATAATTTTTTTAATATATAATTTGGAGCTTTAGGAATTTTCATATCCAGTTGATGGTGTGGATAGGGATTGGTCTTGTTAATAAGGAGGAGTAAAGGGAATGAAAGAAGGAGAAGGAACAAACTTTATGTTATACAAAAAACGTGATATGTTGCCTTATGAAAAGCATGAATATCTACCAAAACATGAGATACGTCAATAGCATGGATATTATACGATACAAATGCAGCCCTACGCAAATTATGGGTTCATGGTTGGTTTCTTCATTCTCGCTTTTGGCATTGCACAAGCACACGGGTTTTCTCAAAGCTATTTACCATACAAACCATGGAGATCCTAGATTCATATGCAATCGTATTTTTATAAAATTGGTATTTATGAATTAAATAATTTAATACATTTGATTAAATTATTATTTAATTATTTTTAACAAACAACTTTACATCAAAATAATTGTATATATATTTTTATGAATAAATTTATATGTACCATTATAAACATCATTTAGTAACACATATAGAAAATGTAAAAATTAATACAGAAATTTATATTTTTCTGTATTAATATTTATATTTTTTATTTTACTAAATGATGTAAAAACAGAGAAGCTTGCTAATAACGCATGTGAGGAAAATAGGAATGAACGAAAAATCAGGAATTCAATTTTCAAAGAAACGAAAATAACTAGAGTGAGAGGCGCGTGAGATTGAAAAGCTTGGTTATTAAAAACACTTGGTTGTGTATAATTATTGATTATTTTATTTTGTATAAAAAAGATTAGAATGCTCTTTGGTAGAAATTTTTTTATTTAAAATTTGGTAAGTTTACGGCAACACTTCATATTAAAAAATTGAAAAAAAAATTAACAAGAATAAGATTTTTTTTAATGAATAATTATACACAACCAAGTTATTTTGTCAACTAAGTCCAACCAAGCTCCTCTTTTTCACGCGCGCTTTTTCCCTTTTGTTACTGCGTTTTTTTTTTCTTCTCTTCAACATGTTACGAAGTGGAGGAGAACGATAATGACATTAGTAATGACAATGACCACAATAACAACGACAACAACGGCGGCGCCGACGGCAACGACGACAATGACGATCATGACAGTGGCAAGAGAAAGAAGGATGAGGAGTAAGAGAAAGTGGTGGAGAAGCAGCAGCGGTAGGAGGTGGAGGAGGAGCAACAACAACAGAAGAAGAAGAAAAAGAAGATATTGATTTGTGTTTTATTCATCAGATCCGTTTTTGTTTTATATAAAAATTCGTTTCTATTTTATATGAAAACATGTTTCTGTTTTCGTGACCCAAAGTCACGCCTAGGCGTAAACAAGACCACACCTAAGCGTGGCACCAAATTCGTTTCTGTTTTCTTTTCAAATTAGTTTCTGTTTTTCTTTCAAATTTGTTTCGATTTTCGTGAAAATCCAATTCAGTTTTTAATTCAAAATCCGTTTATGTTTTCATTCAAAATCCATTCTGTTTTTGTTAAAAATCCGTTTCTGTTTTCATGAAAATCCAATTCAGTTTTTAATTCAAAATTCGTTTCTGTTTTCATTCAAATTTCGTTTCTGTTTTTATTTAAAATTCGTTTCTATTTTTTTTAATATCCAATTCAGTTTTTCATCATCAACAACAACAACAACAACGACACCACCAACAACATGAGGAGGAGGATGGGAAGGAAGAAGAAAATGAGGAAGAAGATATAAAAAAGAAGAGGACAAAGAAGAGAAAGAAGAAGAGGACGGAGAAGAGGAAGAAGACGACAGCAACGACAATGATGACGATGGCGGCGGCAACAACGATGACGGCGACAACAACAAGAAGAAGAAGGAGGAAGAGGGGGAAGAGGCGCTGCAACAGAGGAGAAGAAGAAGAAAGAGGCGTGTGTTTCCACGTTCTTTACGTGGGAGTGGTTATTTTTGCTTGATTGGACTTGGTTAGGATAAATGTTTGGATGTGTAGCATTACAGTTAATGAATGATAGTGAATTTGATTACTTATTTTAAACTTATAATTGAGAATATATTTATTCAATTTAAATATTTATAAAAGCATTTATTACTATTTAGTGAAAAAACATTTATTGTAACTTAATGGAGATGTTTAATCTTAACCATTTAAATTAATCCAATGTCTATAAACACTTTCTCATTTTTCGTATAAAGACCTCTATGGCTTTCTAAGTTCACAACAATGCTTGTATAGCCGTATTTATTATAACCCATAATAATTAAGAAGCATTTTAAGTGTTCCGAGTTTTTATAATAATTCAAATAATCTTAATTATTTATTTTAATTATAAAATTATTTTAAAATATACGTAAATTAATAAAATTAATAGTTAAAATTATTATATTGAATTAACATAAATCCAAAGTATCTAAACTGCTTCCTATCCCATAAAAATGCAAATTGTTTGTTGAGTGAAAGGTTTAAGAACTTCAGAACATATGTAACAGGAAATTTGCTTGAAATTGAGGGTCAGTTTCTGAAGATAAATATCAATTGGACTGTGTAGTTATTGCCATGGGTAACCATGTTTGAAAAAGGACAATTGAAATGCAATTATCGAGTGGGAAGTGGGAACACAAGACTTTTGCCCCAAAAACAGCTGGGTAAAGAAGCACATAATTATTGGGAATTTTGTCAGTTTGTATTTTGCACTTCTGCCTTACAAATGCCTAATTAATACAAACATATATACTACATCATGCATTTTTAGATGCTAAAATCACTTATATGCTCAATAATTCAGTATTTTTAGATACTGAAATTATTAAATTATTGTACAACATAAATATTTTTTAGATGATCAAATTCGTGCATGCAAAATTTTATTAATTAAATTAGGCTTTAAAATATAATTAATTATATTTATTCTTCGATCCTTTCATGTGGTTATATTAGCAAAAACTGTTAATGAAGTAACAAAAGCATAAATATAATTAATTTTTAATTTTTTAAAACTAATTTGATTAATAAAATTTTCTAAGAATCAATTTGAGGGGCGAAACCTCCCTATGAAAAAAAGGGATAGAGTGACCCCAATCCTCAAAATTTGCTTATAATATGTATTTAATTTTTATTTTAGTCCCTAAAATTATATTTTAATTCTCTTTTTATTATAAAATAACTTTTGACTCCTCCCAAAATTTCATCCTACCTTTGGCCTCACTAATTTGATTATTGACTTATACTAATTTCACTATTAATCCCACTTTATATATACACTCACTCATGGTCTATTCTAATTAGTCAAGTTTCTCATTTTAATTTCCTCAACATATTAAACCGTTTTTTCATATATAATTTGTTATTTAGAATAAATCAGTTCATTTTGTTGATTTGTCCGTCCTATTAATCTCTAATACCAGTCTATTTTCATTTTCTTTCTCCAAACAGTTATCCAGAGAAAATTATATCAGCCTTTGCTACGAATGCAAATAAAACCTTTTTTTTTTCACTGAAACAGAATTTAAAAGATTTTAACGCTGAACAAAAAAACACCAAAATAATAATAAAAAACCTTCAAGTATAATTATTCAAGATTGTCACGAATTAATTTAAGATAATTATTCAATTATAATTTATTTAGTCAAAATTAAACTATTTTGACGTACATTCTTTTGAAAACTTTTTTACCCAGATCAAAAAAAAAAAAACTTTTTTACCATCCCCATTTTAGGTATTCTTATGGACAAATTATTATTTGGTAAGTTTTTTTTTTTCAAACCGTATAATAATATCTAGAACCTCACCTAATCACTCACACAGGTAATATAATGGATTCCTGTATATCTACTGCTTGGCCCGCCAAGTTTAAGAAAGAAGGGTTAAAACTACTCACAGAAAATTCAAACATTAATAATAATATAAAATTATCCATAAAAAGAAAGAAATAAATATTTTGCCCATAAAAAATAGTTTTGTATGATAAAATTATCCAAATGCCAATAATAAATCATTAATTTTGGGTAGTTTTGAGTGACGTAGATAATTTTATCAAACAAAGTCAATTTTTCATGGGTAAAAAATTTATTCCTTTATTTCATTGGTAGCTTTTTCGACGCCTGAATCTTTTATGAATAATTCTGATATTTTTTCAAACTAAAACTTGTCACTCTTGTGATGCAAGTTGTCTTTTTTTTTTTTGGACACATGATGCAAGTTGATTGAGTTAAGATATTTTCTTTTTTCCTTTTTTTTTGGCGTGAGAGAGCGATAGATTCTTGAGTCAAGGCCGGGTATGGGTAGAATGAGGACCAATCCATATATTGGGCCTCTCCCAGATTGCTTCTGTTTGGAGGCTGCTGCCCATAGCGGAAACAACACTCTTCCCTTTCATCAATCACCAAATGCTTTAATTTATTTCGTCATTAATATAATGCGAAGATCAAAATCAAATTAGCTCAAATTTCTTTAATGAAATGAAAAATTATAAAATATAAGTATAACTATGGGCCCAGAAGCTTTTCAACGAAAATGAGCTGCAGCCTGCAGGGTAGCTGAAAAATCCAAACAAATATAATTATTATTATCACAAATCATAAAAAATTACCTTATATCAAATAAAATAATCACCATCGCGCGCGAGTCGCGATTATGGGTCCCTTGTAATAAGCTTTTGATACTTATTCAGAATTTCCATCGATCAAAATACCACAACTTTGTATTTACGATAAATGCTTAAAAGCAATCACAAGCTGAATAACGAAAGACCAATACACAATTAAAAACGAAAAGCTGATTGAAACGGGATAAAGAAATCCAAGGGTCACTTCGGTCTAATCAAACTATAAAGGGATCCCCACCCCACACGTAACCATGTATTCCATTGGCATATCAACTTCAATTCCCTCGTGATAAAGCCATTGTCACACCTTTTATTATTTTCAACGTCTCATTGAATGATTCACAAAAGTTCTCATATGTATCCCTGTGTAAATCTACATACACAAAATATCGAATAAGCAAAATGTAGTTGTATTTCGTAGACTAGAAATGCGTACCAAGCCGAATCATATACTCATTTAAAAACATACAACAAAAACCACACAAACAAAAGCTGAAAGTTATGCTGCAACATGGCTGCTTACAACAAAAAGAAATTTAAAAAAAAAAAAAAAACACCACACATATAGAATAAGATCACCCCAAATCAAGCAGAACACCACAGCAATAAAGCCCTTTGATCTAATGGACGGAAATGAATTTGTTTATGAATGTAAGAATGGTGTAATACAAGTATATGGCAGTAGTTGGTGTATTACATTATTCAGCACCTTTGGCTTAGTTAGTGAGTTCTATGTTACGGTTCCTTAGACTCTGCCAATGCATATGCATCATTGCATTGTGTGTAGTGTGTACTAAAGTGGGAGGAAGGAATAATCACATTCTTTTTTTTTTTTTTGGTAATCACATTCATGTTGTAGCCGAAAGTTCTCAGCCCATTATTAGGCACAATGGGGTGGGTTGCAACTTACAACATACAACAACCCCAAGTCCCATATATATTATTTTTGGTGTTACCCCAACAATATTTATAAACTAACTTGCCAGAGCCACTCTACCCTTTTTTTTGGGTATTAAATATTAATTTTTTTTTTTGGTCCGGGATTAACTATTAACTATTTGATGGATAGTCAAATGCAGTTGTCTTCATGTGAAGTTGCTTGCTAATTACCTTTAGATAAATTGATAACTTTGATCAAAATGTAATCTAACAATTTTAAATAACAATTTCATATAAATTCAACTGCACATGAGTTACCACCTAATTGTTAACTTGCCTGACAATATTTTTTGGTATACTAACTTGCCTGACTGACTCTATAGTTTTCGGTATACATATAGCCCAAATGCCTATGTTTCTGGCTGTGTTTCTTCTCGCCCAAATTTTCTTTTAAATTATGTTTTTTGGCGGGTGTTTAAAGTTGGGCTTGTTGAACATTAAATTGGGCTTTGGAACAAACTAAGATCCACAGGAAGCTGTTCTGTGAAACTGAAGCATTTGGCAGAACGCGCAAACTGCAAAGGAAGAAAATTTTACCACAAGTCTTGACAGAAAAGAAATAGCTTGGAATAATAATATCTTGGAATTCCATTGTTGGTTGCCTCAACTACCCTATAAAGAGATGCGAGAACTTTAAAAGTGAAGTGGTTAAAATGCTCAATCTGGCATTAATCATGCAATAATTTCGTTTACCTTTCATCGGACAATAAAGTAGTTGACATATAAATATGACCAATAGACTAGACACAATAAGAACTAGCAATAGAGCCATAGAGGACAAAATTCCACTGTTTAGTCTCAACAAAATAAATAAATAAATTCAGTACCGCAAAGCCATAGTAGTTTTCTAAGAATAAATAGTAACCTATCACCATTAATCGCAATTCGCAGTCCCAAATGAATGGAAACTGCAATTTAAGGAGAGGGCCCGGAGAAGACAACGCCTTCCTAACAACCTCATTTACTAACGAATCATAGCTGTACACAGCACACAAGTGAAATACAAATTCTCAAGCTTAGAAGAGTCTAAGGCTCTAAGGCCTAAGCATTTAAGATAGAAACATCCAAAAATAATTATGAGCATTCAAGAATAATCAAGCTACTCATTCCATTCTTTACTCAGGCTTATCATCTACTACTGTTAATATGATCTAGAAAAGAAAAAGCTCTGTAGAGTGTTGCTTTCAGATTTTCAAAGCCAGCCAACTTTGTAGATAAGGGTAGCTCAAATAGTATATAGCCTGATTTTACACCAGGAGATTGGTTATGAGTTAGGACCCTGAATTTCTTCTAAGCTATCGAAATTACAAATTTATAAACCCCTGTCCCATGCAAGAGACTAGGAAAAATTCTTGTCACAGATATACATGTACCCGGAAAAACTTATACTTCTTTTAACAAAGGAAGATATAAATTCTAAAAATAAAGTTATAATGAAAAGCACCAACTTAATTTTGGTAGGGAAGCACCTCTGATGTAGACTCTACTCTAGAGTTGAACACGAATTCCACATTTGAATCTTCCTCTCCTCTTTTCTTTGGTCAACTTTGTCATGGGTGAAAAGAAGTTGGAGTGAAAGTTAGTTTGTTGTTAATGAGAAGCTTCAAACTTTCCTTTCCAAATCAATTGATCCAAACCTTTAACTTGAAGGGCCTTGAATCAAGCAATACTTCCATGATCCGAGGCATCATCGTAGTAATAAGGGGTTAACTTGCCGTCTTTCTTGGCAGGCTTCACTTGCTTCTCTGTTGCCACCTCTTGCAACATCTTCACCACCCTTCTCATGGAGGGCCGGTTGATTGGAAGAGGGCTGGTGCACATGAGGCCAATGTTGAAGACCTTGGAGATTTCGTCCTTGAAACAAGAATCGAGCCTCGAGTCAATTAAAAGGTCCATCCCTTTCTGATCCAGGGTGGTGCACACCCACTTTACCAAGTCCTTCTCTCCGAATTCAGGATCCACCGGACGCCTCCCAGTAACCAATTCAAGTATCACAACACCAAAACTGTATATGTCACTTTTCTCGTTCACTCTGAGTGTGTATGCATATTCTGCAGAACAAAACAATCAAGGGTCAGACTAGTCCAAGTAATAACAACACTATGAAAACAAAACTATCATGCTTGCAAACAAAAATCAAAAGGAAAATATGCTACAAAGCTTGTACTTCTTTAGACCATGAACTTTTCATACTTTATGACTAATAGTCTAGTAATGTACAAGAGATTGTTAAAAAACAAAAGTACACATGAAGTACCATTAAAGGGCTATCAGTAAACCTAGACCAAGAACAGAACAAGAACCACAGATAGCTCCAAACTATTATCAAATTACTCTAATGACACGAAGCCTATGACTTAAGCTAAGCACAAGTATTATCTACCATTAAACCCACAAATCCATCTTAAGATTCATAGAAATTATACAGAAGCGAAATTTTGATAACATGAAATTTCAACAAACCTGGTGCGATGTACCCACAAGACCCAGCTATGACAGACATGGATTTGGTTCCTCCTTTCCCACCAGTTTCAACGACCTTGGCCACTCCAAAATCCGCCACCCTCGCACCATAGTCTCCATCCAACAAGATATTGCTGGATTTCACATCTCTATGAACAATTGGTGGAACACAATCATGATGCAGATAAGAGAGGCCTTCCGCAGCATCGACAGCTATCTTATACCTGGTTGGCCAATCCAACAACCCTCCTTTGCTGCTATGCAACAAATCTCCAAGACTACCATTGGGCATGTACTCGTAAACCAGTAGCTTGCAATCCCTGGTTGTGCAGCAACACCACAGCTTAACAATGTTCTTGTGCCTGATCTTGCCCAAAGTCTCAACCTCCGCATCAAAAGCTTCATCTTGCACCCTTCCACCACCACCTCCTTTTTCCAAATCTCCACTCTCTACACCCTTCCCTTTCCCTCCCCATATCTTCTTCACCGCAACAGCCTCCCCACTGCTAAGCACCACCTTGTAGACTCTCCCGGATGACCCACTTCCAATCACATTATCCTCATCAAGGCAATTCAAGATCTCATCTTCACCAAAACCCAGTTTATGAAACGACATCAACGTCCACCTTGACTTATCAATAGACCTTCTAGCATCCTTGAAAGTCTTATACTTGAAGTAGAACCACACCACACCCACAAAGAACACCAAGGTGGCAACAATGAATATACTCCTGAGAAGCCAAACATAACCCGAACTCTTGGATTGGCTTCTTCCATCGCAGAGACCCTTCAAATCCCCGCACAAACCGGGGTTCCCCAGAAAGCTATCCACATACACATCCTTAGCCAACAGAGGAGGGAGCTCACCAGAGAGATGATTGTAAGACAAATTCAGAATATTCAGCTTCAAATTCTGCAATCCGTGAGGGACCATCCCTGAGAATTGGTTCTTGGAGAGGTCAAGAGAATTCAACACTGACAAGCTACCAATCTCATCTGGAATCTTCCCACCAATCCCATTGTTGGCCAAACTCAAAACACTGAGCTTCTTCAAAGAATGAAGCCCTTTTGGAAGCTCACCGGAGAGTTTGTTGTTGTGAAGATCAAGGGTCCCAAGCTGCCCGAGATTCACAACGGTCTCAGGGATCGAACCACTGAACATGTTATCGTTACCAGAGAATTCCACGAGATTCTCCAACCACCCAACCTCGTCAGGGATCACTCCCTCGAACTTATTCTTCGAGAGAAGCAGCAGCGAAAGGTTCCCGGCACCGGCAATGGTCCTCGCGATGGGGCCGGAGAACGAGTTCTCCGCAAATTCCAGAAGGTAAACGTGCGGAAGACCCCACATCCCCGCCGGCACCTCGCCGGAGAACCGGTTGTTCCCCAGCCTCACCCGCGTCAGGCTCTGGCACGTTCCCAGACTCGCCGGAATCTCGCCGGAAAACAAATTGTATATCACAAGAAGCTCCTCCAGTTCCCCGTGATCGCAGAGTGTGGCCGGAATGAGTCCGAAGAACTGGTTACTGGAGACGTCGAGCCACCTGAGAGGAGAATGCTGCCCCAGATTCTCCGGCAACCTTCCGGTGAGACGGTTCCCGAAGAGCCTGAGCTCGTAGAGGTTAGGCGAATTGGCAATGCTCGCAGGCAAGTGGCCCTCCAAGCGGTTCTCGTAGAGGTTGAGACTCTCCAAGGGCAAGGAGCAGAGCTCCTCCGGTATGGTCCCCGTCAAGTGGTTCATGGAGGCGTCGAGAAGGCGTAGCGAGGTGAGATTTGTCCAGCCACGTGGCAGCTCCCCGGAGAGGGAGTTGTTGTATAACTCAATCTGAGTCAAACGAGTCAAACGAGTGAGGGAATTGGGGATGGAACCGTACAAATCGTTGAGGGCAAGGTCCAAGTCCCTAAGGTTGTTCAAGTTGCCAAGCGAGTCTGGAATGGTGCCAACGAGGTTGCACTGTGTGAGCCAGAGGACCTCCAGGTTGGTGAGGTTGCCGAGCGAGTCCGGGATCCGACCCGGGTAGAAGGGGTTGTAAGAGAGGTTGAGCATTTTGAGGGTGGTTAGGTTCCCCAATGAGGGAGGGATGGTGCCTTCTAGAAGGTTGTAGACGAGGGAGATGACCTCCAGTTTCTGGAAGGATCCGAAGGAGTCAGGGATGGGGCCGGAGAAGTTGTTGCCGGTGAGGTCGAGGTAGCGGAGGTTGGGGAGGTCAGGGAGGGTGTGGGGGAGGGTGCCGGTGAGGAGGTTCTGAGAGAGGTCGAGGTGTTGGAGGTTGGAGCAGAGGGAGATGTTGAGGGGGAGGGTGGCGTTGATGGAGTTGTTGAAGAGGTTGATGGAGGAGAGGTTGGGGAGGCGGCATAGGATGTGGGCGGGGAATGGGCCGGCGATGTTGGTGTCGGGGAGGGAGAGGGAGGTGACGGTGGTGTTGGTGAGAGGGTCGCAAAGGACGCCGTACCAGTTGCAAGGGGTGGCGTGGCGGGGGTTCCAGTCGGAGAGGCGGTTGTCGGGGTCGTCGAGGGTGCGCTTGAATTGTTGGAGGTAGAGGCCTTCTTGGTTGAGGGATGAAACGGGGGTGAGGAGAATGCAGAGCAGGCAGAGAAGCAGAGGAAGCATTGTGTCAGGCTGGCTATGGAATTAACAAGAGTAAGTAAAGAAAGGGTGTGTGCTCAATTTATTTCAACCAGAAAGACTGAAAGAATGAGAGAGAGTATTTCAGTATTTGAGTGCAGTTTGGCACGCACGCTTGACACACAGTGGACAGTGGTAGTGTAGTAGTGAGTGAGTTGGTTGCTTTAGAGGAGAAATGCAACCAGCTGCTACCTGTGCTGAGTTGGCATCCTTCTATTTTATTTTATTTTTTAAGGATTTATTACTCTAATATTTATACTCATCGTTACAATTTTTTTTTACATTTTTTGTTATTGTAGTACAAAAAATAAATATTTTAAATAATGTAATTTTCTTATTTTTTTATCAATAATTTTTAATGTTAAAATAAAAAACATACATAAAAATAATATACATATAATATTTTCTTTTGTCAAAAGAATAAATGTAGAAAATATCATTTTTAAGATGCATTCCAGTATTTTAAGAATTTTAACATTAATGCTAGTTTTCTGCTAACGTTGAAATTTTCGTTTGCAACTTTTTCTTTCCTAGTTACGACGGGGCAGTGTCTTTATCTTCCTAATGACTACCCATTTTTATAGTATTGGATTTGTCCTCTTAACCAAATCTCTTTAAATAGGACATTCCATTCCAATGCAACATTTTGGCGTCATCATGTCACTTCTTAGGAAATTAAAGAGTAACAATATACTGCTAAAACTCGTAAAATGATTCTTTTTGGGTTAAACACCAGTCCTGATCGATTGGGCGAGGTTTGATTGCAACTATCACAAAAGATAGTGAAGAAGTTAATTTTTTAGTATAATTGGCGTGAAATAGTAACTGCATGACTAATACAGGAAATTGGTACTAGCTGTGGTAGCTACGTTTAACAACCGATGGGTTTTGGAGTGGTCAGCAAAAGGTGCATTATTGGTGTAAGTGATAGTTACAACATCATATTGTGATGATACGTAGAGGCTAAAATTTCCTCTATTTGGAAGCGCCTACCGTTTAGCTAGCTAGTAAGTTGTACATATTTAGATCTCAACTTTTGTCCTGGGATTAATTATTAAAGGAATCGGACTGCCAATTTACATTATTGAATCTGCAATGCCTTTCCATCTATGCTTCATTCCAACGTAAACTACAACTAGAAAGGGGTAAAAAAAAAAAAGGAAATAGTTATTTGGTATACAAATAGTTTTATATAAATATGTATATGGCATTGTAATTAAAATCTAAATATAGAAGATTATTATACGGTGGTAGAGTGAATAGAAGATTTGTAATGAGCTATAGAATGAAGAGAGAGTGGCGCGTGACTAATTGGGACAGTGTCATTACTGTCATCGGGTAGACTTTCAACAAAACGGAAATTGGTCAATTTTTTAAAACTATACCATTCTTGGCTTTCTGAATATTTTTCTTGTGCAGGATGTGCACTATGTATGCCCTTTTCGTTGTTTATTATTATTATTTTACTGTTTACATGCTGCTTTCTTTCTTTGCTTTTTTTGTTCGGAGTTTCAAACAACGTTGAAGGACAAATTGCACTTCAAGTGTATATTCATCAACTTGAAGAGACTTTTTTTGTTGTGCTCATCAGTCATCACCACTGAAATAGTGAAAATCTTTTAACCATAGTTACAGATATGAATATATGATAAAAAGGATGCAACATGTATGAAAAATAATATTGATATAAATACAGCAAAAAAAAAAAAAACAGTAAAGCAATACGTATACAATATATATGGTGATTGGTGAAATACGTGATTTTTTTTTGGTTACAGGTGAAATATGTGATTTATTGACTCCAATGTATATTTTGATGGAAATTTGGTGTTGTTTGTTAAAAATTCACATGGTTGTAGTTAGGACTTAGGACTCAAAATAACAATGGGTGGGAATATATAATGTATGTATTGACAAAAAAAATACTATGACATTCAAGTCCGGAATAATTAGTATATAATAACCTAATATAGAATATTATAAAATGCTAGAAATATAACGCATGTGGAGTGTATGAAGATACACTAGATGATCATGTTAGGTCTTGGAAAACAAAACGTGTGTGTTGCAGTTGAGATCCTTTCGTTTTGACAGACGGGTATGATTCTGTTATTAACATTGTAACCGTTTGATATATCTTGAACTCTATACTCATACATGATTATTATTTATATTCTTGGTTTACAATTATTTTATAATCAATCCCATTATAATGGTTATTGACGACGACAAACGACAATATAACGACATTTAAAATTAATAATCAATTAACAAAAAATTTTCATATATCCATAATTTATATTTATTAATTGTTGATCGCACGTTTTATCGTGAGTCGTGACCAATCCATAAAATATTAATATTTGTGTTATATATTATATTATTAAGAATTTTATTAATTGTTAACCAAGTTTATTTGACTCTAGAAGGGAGCATGAATCTCGACTAATAAATTAATTAATAATAAATACAAAACACGTAAAGGAATTGCTTTTTGTCACCTGACAAGTGAAAATCGCTTTATGATCATTGATCACTTTCAAAACTCTTAATTATTAAAATGCCAATACTACGTAATGAATAAATTGATAAAAAAAAAATATAAAAAGAAGAAAACCGTATGAGAGAAAAAGGGAGAAAAAAATCATTTGTAAAAAAAAAAAATCATTATTGATTAATATTATTCAGATAAGTGTTGGTTACGAAAATTTTTTTAAAATATAAAAATATTTATCCTTATAGTAGCATAATTATATATTAATAGCAAATATTTAATTGATTATTAAATTTGTGCTGTTAATTTATTCAATAAAAATAGAAGTGGCAAAAGTTTTTTTAATGGTATTTTTCAATTTTATAAGCTAAAAATTTAAACTCTAAATTTCATTTAAAAATCTGTCACTAATCAATACATAATGCAATATTTAACTTTCGACACTTATTTAAGTAACTATACCAACCCGATTTGCATGCATGATAGTGATCATATAGTGAATAATTCATGATATTACTACTCGCCATAGCAAACATATATAAATGCAATGACTGAATTTTCAAGTAATTAAATTTATTGGATTCAATGCACGCACGTATGTATTGACTATTGTCTATTGAGTATATAGTGAATTATTCTTTATTTCTAATCAATTCAGATTTATCATTTAAATATGTAAACGATAATAGTCAACAAAAAAAATATATATAAACGATAATAAACTTAATGAATGTCTGTTGAATATGAAATAATAAATATAACTAATAATGATCAAATATATAAAAAATAATTCACATTAAATACATATACTAAATAAAGATAACATTTCTTTCAAACTATCATTAAACTGGTAATATGTTTTCAACATATATGTGTGTGTGTTGATGCATTAAAAAGTTATTCAAAGCCATCTCTTAACCAAATTTTTTTTCTATTTTTGTACAATAATCTCAATGAATGATTGTTGACTTTTGAAATATGAAAACTCATGAATAGATAATAGCATATGAACCTTTTTACATGATTTAAGTAAGTTTTTTGCTGTTAATTTTTTTAGTCAAAATATATTTACGTGCCACTTCTTTAATTAGTGATAAGAAAAAGGAGAAATACTTATTTTTATTGTAATGTTATTTTGTTAATCATGATTAGAAAAACGTTTAATTTTTTAACATCAAATAGTCTGTGTCCTATTTAACATACAGAGAATTAATATTGAGTCAACACAATATCCATAACAAATAAATGTGCCAAACATTTCTCATATCAATGCAAAAACACAAGGAACAACACATTGATTTGAGTTGATGAGTTTTCAATTACAAATATGATAAAAGCTATATCCACCAATTTATTTATCCAATATTCGACATGGCTCCAAACACAAGTTATTTTTTTAAGATAATCATTTACTTGTTCAATGTTGTTAGTAGGAGTAGTATTGAAGGCAGCAACAACTTTGATATTCAATATTTTCTTGGCATTCTAAATTGAGGTCTTGTGTTTCGTTAATTTCTTAAAACAAATGAGAGAAAATTTTTATTTGTATAAAAAAAAAGGTACTTGAGATTATAATAGTAGATCAGTAAAAAAAAATATAGTTGAAAATATTTTATTTCTTATGATATTTCTCAATATCAAATAGGCTAATAATAACTAAAATTTGCTGCAAATTTAACTCCAATTAAAATCTATCAATAATTAATAGATTGATGTATACATAAATTAGGATTCGAATCTTTAATATATATTTAAAGTTTTGTTTGTTTAAGGCAAAGTAGAAAGAAAATTTATCAAAAAAAAAATTTTCTCAGTGTGGAAAAAATAAAAAGAAAATATTTTTTCTTCATTCAAATAATTAAATAAAAATTACTTTTACTATTTTTACTGTGTACTTCTTTTCTCTGCCTTATTACTTCCTCTCCACTTATTTTTTCTTTATTTATTTCTTTCCAATCATTTTAATTTTTAACCATAGTCTAAGAGAAAGAGCGAATTAACTATTAGATCTACGTAAATTAGTTTGAAAATTTACTTTATTAGTTGTATCAAAATCAAATAGAGATTCGTGTTTGTGAAGATATATTTGGTCAAGTTGGATAGAATGAAGGGACATATTTTCGCCATTGTTACAGAATATAATGCATGCCATACTGACAAGGAAAGTGTGTACGTAGTAGCAGATTTAATCTGATGCAGAGTGTGATATCATCATCGAATAGTAATGCCACTAATAATAAACTAATGCCTGTGTGTGATGATGTACTGATAGATGGTCTTCAACAGCTCAAGCTACTGTTTTCAATGAAGAATTACTTCAGTTGGTAGAGTTTACAAATGGTTCTACCAATTTCCTCTCTGAAACCAGAATATCTACTTAATTTGGGGGTAGTTACATTATTGAATATTGATAGCCCAAACTTAAAATTCGAATGCATGCAGGGACACTGCAGAGAACAGAGTTAGGTGCAACATATTTATAATCTTATTACTTGCCTCGTGACTTCCATTTATTAATACACTGTCACTGCCTTCTGCGTGGGACACCAACGTTCAACATTTAAATTCACCACCAACTCTTTCTTTTTTTTTTTCTTCATGTAAATATATAATGCTACTAATGTGCTGTGTAGTCGTTTAATTACTCTTAAGATGCATTTAGTTTCAATGTCGGTGAGTCTATTATTGTGAGAAAACAAAAGTACAGAATTTAAGAACAGCGATTTATCATGCGTTGAATTGCTTTGTTTCTTGTTCGTTAGGAGTTCTAAATGCACCATGGTACGTGTAATAAAACCAAAATACACCTACCATGGAATCTAGTTCTTTGTAGAAGGCCCTGTAATATAAAGGATTTAAGTAAGGGTGTATTAATAAGTAATAAGATAAGGTAGCTAGATTCAAAATTGTATATAATTCTTGAATTTAAGGTATAGCATATTTCTCATAACTCGCCACCAAATTTTCCAAGTAGGTTGTTGCTACATAATAACTAGGATGAGATCATACGCATCTCGAAGTTGGCCCCACCTTAGTAATGTGGCGTAACTACAGAATATTGCTCATAAATTGTTGGCTTGTTAATAGCAAATTATGTTACAGTATTAGTTTGATCTTGAGTTAGTTATTATATATTTATTTGAACTTTATGATGAAACAATAACAGATTGAATCCTGATTATATATATATAAAAATTGAATCCTAAATTTATAAATTATAAAAATTCTAATATCATAAAATTCTCTATTTCAAAAACTTAAACTAATATATAAAAGAATAATGCTAGAGAACCAATGTTAAGGGGACCAAAAGAGAGCCAATGAGTGTAATTAAAGAAATAATAAATGATAAAATGATAAAATGAAAAGAGAAAAGAAGAAAAAATAATATTTATTTTCTATTGTATCCCTAATATTGGCTACCAAGACTTTCTCTATATAAAAATAAACACATAAATAATTACATATATCTTATATACCGACCTCAACTCAAAATTGATCACTTTATTATATTATTAAAATTAGTCCTAACTAGCACGAACATTCTAGTATTTTTTTCTGAAATGAATATTCGAATAATTACTAAGCTTAGCTTCCATATTTTGTTATTTGCAAGAGTATGTTGCTTACGTTGTTATATTAGAGATATTATTTTCTGTGAGTTAAATTTTTGGAAGCAATTTTATAGCATAATATTAAAATTTTTATAATAAAAAAGTCTAGATTTTGATTTTTGATTCCAAAAAAATAATTTGAACCTAAGATATATAAAAAATAATACCTATAATTTAAAAAAAAAAAAAAGTTAAAGAGTGTGTTAGAAATATAAGAAGATCAAGTATTATTTGGTAAACGACTGTCTCATGAACATAACATATATATATACATAGATCAGTCATGTCATGCGTGTTACTTCCTGCATTTATATAGTATGGTGCTATATAGGTAGCGGCGAAATAGGCATTAGATTAAATTAAAGATAAAAAAAAAATGATACGTTATTAGATAGATAGGTGTGTATTCGTCAGGTGCTTCTTGGCTGCGTTGGATACAGCATATATAAACAGTGAAGTTTGTCTCCAAATAGCACTAGTTCTTCATCATGTCGTAAATAATTAGTAGCCTCACCTGAGAAGAACCATCACACCAGCCTCCTCGACTCCTTTAATTTAATTTATTTATTTTCTACTCCATCGGTTTGGTTGAAGACTTGAAGCGTTGGCTATAATTTTGCATGCGTACAAGTTAAAATTGTGTCTTTTAACTTTTTATACCACATGAACATGCATGCTTGTGGTAAAGAGACATTAAAGCAGGACTTTATTTCCAGTAGTTGACACTTGACACAACATGACAATAATAATAATTTTTCTTACAAGCTACAAGTCAAAGTCAAAGACCGGCTCCAATTTAGCTGTGCAAATCTGGAACATGAACAATTCATTCTCAATATAATTCATCATGGTTTTGGGCATTAACAATCAAATATCAAATCTAAGAGTAATTTATTAAATTTATACTAATTCAGTGATTTTAATTACTAATTTTAATATATATATATTAAAATTATTGAATTATACTGTATAATCTGGAGCATCCACCTGAAATGTTTATATATTATGGGCTCAAATGTGGGATATTTGTCCGTTGTATGTTACTCTAAAATATTGTAAGCTTTTCCAACTGCCTTAATATATTTGTATATATTCTCATTCATATCTATCGTTTATTTTATCATTATAAATAGTGTTTTGCATTTTTATATTTAAATATATATTTTATATAAGAATAATGCCTAGAGAGGTAGATTTAACGTTTTTTCAGCACTGTTTGATAATTTCTTTTAATGGAAGTTTGTTCTTATGTTAAAAAATAAAACATGTTAAAGAATTAATATTAAGTAATCAATTTCAGTCAAAACTCATTAATTTATTTGAATTTCGAATGTTTCTTCTAATTGTGTTTTAGATATTTTTATTTTTAAGAGTTTCATATTTTTCTTTATTTTTATAAAATGTTAGGTATAATATTTGCTCCTAAAATTTTTTCTTTAAGAGAGGGCAGTTATTACTTATTATTATAATTAAAATTAAAATTGAGATGGGTCAAATAACTATTTTGATCTCTAATTTTATTTTTCAATTTTAAAAATAAATAATAGAAAAAATGGGTAGTAACTTTATAATTGTATTGTTCCAGGATAACGTATTCAAATAATAGTGTACCCTAATAACATGGCAAGTATATATACAAGCTAATTAAGGGCCAAGTGTTTCCCAGAATTCTAAATTGATTTTGAACAAATATAGTTACGTGACAATTTCCCTTTCGGAACACATTATTTGTGGATATTTGTAGGGCGCTTTGGCTTTAACAATTGTCAGCACAGTCACATAGGGTTCGTTATCAGTCCTTCTCCTTCAGATTAAAAACTGATAGCGACCTTCACTATGTATATGTGAAACTATAACCACACCATCATCACGTTGATGAAAAGACGCTCATCGATTCTCTTTTGCAATTCCAATTTCATTCATCCAACAATCACACTAGCTACTGCTAGTACCTACAACGTAACAGTGAATTTTTACGATCAATTCCAACATTGTTTTATTGGAACTTGAAACCTATACATAGTACGTTTAGTAGTAATGTTGCTTAATTAGTTAAATTTTGTGTATTTTAATTAACTACTACTGTTGATGGACAAGATAGAAATTATTTTCTAAGTGAAAATCAAATGGGTGATATGCGTTGTTATATATTGGCCATCATCGGTGGGATTTACATGCCTATGGGTGTGAATTTTTTTCTAAACTTACGAAAAATAGATGAGCGACTTTTTTATAATATAGATTTTATCATTTATTTTTCATTAAAATTAAAATAAAATACATTGGCGAACTCTTATATATTTTTAATAAAATTTACATTTATACCATATATATATATATATATATATATATATATATATATATATATA
>JASCZI010060500.1:0-56200 GCA_036250425.1 Stylosanthes scabra
ATATATATATATATATATATATATATATATATATATATATATTGTAATTCACAAGGTTAAGATGTAGTTTTTAAAAATAAAAAATACTAGTTATGAATATTTAAATTAAACAAAGTTATTACCGTACCTCAAAATATGCAAGGTGAGGGTAAGGCAACAACATGGCCAAGACAGAAGCCAAAGCTCCAAGGGCAGTAGAGGTTGCCACATGAACTGGAAACACTGTCAATCCTTCTTGCTTCCCATCTATCACTGCACTCACATAAACTATCACTAGCTGCCCAAACGCAATCCTCTTAGTCCTAAGCGCCACCGATTCCGGCAGCGCCACCAGAAAGGACCCGGCCGCAACCGCCATGGCAGCCACGTGGTTGCTGAAGTTGCCGGGTCCTATCACAAGGAGGCTAAGAAGTGAAATGATCATAGCCTGGGCGGTGGCACATAAGACATGCCAACAACCTTTTAGTGTTTCACCGAGTGTGGCATCTGAGACTATTAGAATTGTGGTGACATATGAGTAACTTGAGAACTCGAAGTATGGGCGGAGAGGTTTGGGGCCATAGATTGAGGTGCAACCAACTATGGTGCATGCTATGGCGGCTCTTAATGCAGACCCTAGGCTTCGCCACATCTCTGTTTTGGTCCTGGCAATTGTGGTTACTGTAATTTTATTATTTGACATGGTGAGTTATATAATTTGAAGCACAAGAAATGAAATTACCTAGGAATTATAACGTGAATTATGTACGAGGTATATATAGGAATATAGGAGGCACATTATTTAGGTTCGTTGATTGATGGTCAAAGTCAAAGATACCGAGGCGACCCGATACCCTTACCTGCTACCTTTTGAACATAATAAGTTGATTTTTGGAATAATTTGGAGGTCGAGGTAATGTATCGTTTATAGCACTTATGCCGTAAGATAACGGGAAGGAAAAAATTAATAATTTGCTGACTTTCAAGATAAGACATACGTATTAAACATGCGAAATTTATCTTAATAATTTTTTCCACTTTTAGTATTAATAAGACTAATGTATGGCCAACCACATCCCTATTGCAAGTGTTAAGTATCTTGGATTACTTAAGTGTTCAATAATGAATTTAAACTTTGGAGTCGACATATATGCAAAACTGGACGTGGTCACGTCAAACTCCTCGTAAGAGATTAGTTTGGCATGCCAAGCCTAAATATTATTTTTTATATTATTTAACATCAAAATAATATTTTATTTAACATATAAATAAATAAATAATTTAATTAGTTAAAATAGATGTATATATAACATTATCATAATAATTTTATGAACATATAGATGTAAATTAAAACATAACATATAAGATGTAATTTGTAGTAAAACTTGATAGGTATTCTCTTTATTGAGAGATAAAAGTGTCTGGGGTTAGATTGATAAAAGACATTGATATGATAACTGTTTAATCGCTAAATTAGTAAACCTGACTAATAAAGTTATCGGAACATACAATAGAAGTCGAATTATAATTTTTTTCATTAGTAAATAAAACCGAGTTGTAATATCTCATCATATATATATATATATATATATATATATAATTTTTTTGAGATAAGATATTTCAAGAGGTCATAATATATAATTATTAAAGAAAGTGAATGAGACGTTTTTTGTTCAAATTAGTGTGGATGATCCTAGGGAAGAATAATCTCTTGTCTTTCTTGGTTTTGGAGGAGGATGTATATTTTCTCATTTTGATGAGTGTTTTAGCAGGAATGAATGGTTACGTTGCTTGTCTTTCTTGGTTTGGAGTTATGTGGGAGTAGGCCGCCCATGAGTTATTTCGGGGATTTTTAGGTCAACACACCAATACCTCACCTTAGTTAGAAACTGCATAAGACATTCGAATTGTTGTTGACTTTTATTTTAGTTAATTTGCAAGTAATTCAACCGAACTACGCCATATATTAATTCTAGTCCCGTGTTTAGATCGAGTCCTTGCAACCCAATGGCCAATGCCAGAAAATTTACATTGCATGCGTTACAGTTATGCCAAATTCATTCTAATTAGTTCATATATGCATGCATCGTTATTGGATTTTCTTCTTGTTGAAAACTTTCCATTCTGAACAGTGATAATCAAATACTTGCGTATGTCAATTAATTAGGGGGGCTTAAATTTGGTCATTTTTAGTTGGCACCGTCCTTATTAATTATGATTGCATTGAATTAGCTTTAAGGTTTATTTTTAGCTTTGAGGTTTCGATACTTTTATTTATGCTTTTTTTTTTTTCGTTTCTCAAGGTATCCTCCAACTCGACAGAGAGTTAATCCTTCGCGAATCTGGACTCCATTTAAGGTTTGCCATTGACCAATGAATTGCTACATGCATAAGGAGGGATTTGAACCCCGACACTTGATTAAGCATACTAGTGAACTAATCACTAGACCCACCCAAGTTGGTCGCAATTGGTTAATTGGTTGTTCTAGCTAAGCTAGTTGCCATGTCAGGTATATTTATCTGGACAGTTAGTTGACGCCTTGACGGCTGTGATGTTAGCAATGAAATCAACAAGTTGTCATTTAATTAACCAAGTTGTGGTAGTGCTTTTACAAGTATTCTCAAAGTTGGTAAATTCTTACATTATCACTATCATCGTAATTAATTAAACACAAAAGGGACAACTGGACAAGTGTTTTTGGGAGAAGACAAAGATGATGAGTTTTTTTGTTTCAGCTAACTAACTTCACTTATTATCAATTTGCTGTAACTAACTCAGGGTTTTCACCTTGCTGTATCTCGTAGCCACTAACCAATTACTTAACTGTCATAACTAACTTGGCTGATCCTAGTTTACTTGAACAATAAGTTTTAGTTAGATGATTTTACAATAAGATTTAAGATACCACTCACTGTGAACGCAAGGTGCTAATCTTACAATAAATTTCTTTCATGTTCGCTTGATTTGATGGATTCTCCCACATGATTACTTCTCTTACTTCCTTCTCAATCTTTATTATTTCTCTAACCAAGTTACTAATGCAGAATCCCCAGCAACTGTAATGAAAAAGCATCTCCTCATCTCTGTTATTTTCAGTTTTGCTAGCTATGCCCTCCAGGTGTTTGAAGAAACTCCCCAGAATGATATCCGCTTCCTCATCTCCCATCAAGAATGTATCTGCATTGGGGTATTCTCCTGATTCAATATCACAAGGAAGGTTTCTTTTCTTCAACTCTTTCTCTAGTTTCCTAAGAGATTTCATCTTCGTTATCTCTTCGAGGCATTTCAATGTCGGACCAACTCTCTTCTTGAAATTCTCTATAGTCTCATTCATTCCGTCTTGTAGGTCTACCCCGGATCCTCCATTATCCTTTTGTGACAACTGTGTAAGCTGTTCCATTGAGTATGCCACAAAAAGTAAGAGGTCTGCCGTCCTCAACAGCGATTCACGCATCTTTCGGTAGCAACCACTGTGAAAAGGAAGGAACCAGAAATTTGGCTCCAACTCAGCTTCTGCTATAAAAGCTTCGAATTGACACGCCAGAGATTTCAGCTTCTTTTGTCCTTCTCTCAGTGCTTGAGAACTTGTACATGCCATTGGCATGTCTTTCTCTTTAGGAATGATAACAAGACCTTTATTGATGCATTCTTGAAGTGCTTCCAAGCTTTCTGAAAGTGCAGTTTTCGCTAGAGTTGCTGCTCTCGAGGGACTCACTAGAATCTCCACAATGATGAAGCAAACAAGTCCTATTGTGGCCTCAGTGATTCTTGTTATTGCAAATTGAGCTGGAGGGCCATAGTGCTTCCTACCGAGTATAAGCGAGGCTCCTATGACAGCTGAAATCGCACCGGATTGCCCATACATTTTGCTATGACAAAGAAAAGTATAGAAAACCACCCATGGTAGAAGAGGCAACAACCTTAGATCCGAATACTTATGGAAAATGAAGCAACAAAGAACCCCATAGATTGACCCCATTGCTGTTCCCTGCCCTCGAGCATTTGCAACCGAGAATGTTGCTTGGCGTTGAGTATCAAAACTGATGGCGATTGTGAGCCCCGACCAATATCCATTTTCCTTGTTGTATGTCAAACCAAATAAGACAGCAAGACCCAATGAAAGGGAGCACTTGAATGCAAAAACCAAGTTGTGAGTGCTAGGCATAAAGTTCATAACAACCTCTGCTATCTTTCTGAAGACCCTTTTGGAATCACCACTTTTCTTTGTTTTCTCCACCATGGGGTCAATTTTCTTTGTCACAGGGGAGTTGTCTAGGAGGAGATGCACACAGTACAAGAAGAATGAGGTTGGGAGATCTTTATAGGCTTTGGAAATGCTCTTGTTCAAAATTTCCTTCTTGCTCTCCAAGCTGGTGGTTGCATCAAAAGGTGCAAAACACTTATCTTGTTGATCTAGTTTTTGGCTGAATCTTCCTTTGCAGTGGATCAAGACATCTCTAAGCTCTTCATCAATGACACCAATGGGAAAAGAAGTACAACTTGATAAAGCAATGTCCATCCCTCTGATTGGTACCTCCAAGTCTTGCAGTCTCTCCTTTGGGTCAATGCAATGTGGATTGTGAGGCCTTTCCCAATATATGCCTTTCTGTTTAGTGAAACAAAATATGACCAAATATTATAATTAATTCAATATGCAAGCTGTGTTCAATGTCAAGCTTTTGGTTAATGTTAATAGCTTACTATGTTAGTTTTGATACTCTGGAAAAGCTTGGATCCTATTGTAGAGAGGGACTTGGATTGACTGAGAAAACCAGCAGCAGTTGAACTATCTGAGGCAGTGATGGCCTCTATATTGCAATTTACCTTTTCAGATATATTTTCAGTATATAATCGGTAGAATTTTCTCCCCTGAAAAGTACAAAAATTGCACAAAATTAACCAATAAGCACCAAAAGAAATCGATTGTCATATTTGAATGCGGGGCAGAAGATTTCTTGTTCGGTCAACTTTAATTATTATTTTTCCCTAACCACTCAAATGATGTTTGTATAATGCACACTCAACCATATTAACCTTTCTTCCTAACAAACATGTGTGGAAACATGCACATGGAGACAAGGTTGCTCCTATCTCGTTGGAACATACCTCAACGATAAAAACGTTGCATTAATATATATAGTTTACTTTTTTCAAAATTTAATATGCAAAATATTTCTCTCAATATATTCTCCATAATAATACTAAAACAAATACTTCAATGGCATAAAATTTTGCTGTAAAGTTTAGGAACGAATTAAGATCAAATTCTTAAGGCCTGAACACGGTTTCTTTAAGCTTAGACGACGACTAACACTACCGTCAAAAAAGAAAAAGAGGACTGATATTTGATCTGTTGGTATCACTCCATAATACGTATTTTAGAGAAATACTATATAATAATCAATTTTAATTTATTTTAATTATCATTTAGCTATCATTTTAAAAAGTGTTAATTAAAGCATAATGTTAAACTACATAATCAAATTTACAATGAAAAAATAATCAAACTTATTTATTGTAGTATAACAAAATTTTTATAAAATGCTAAATACGTATTTCTATACGTGAAGGTTGACTGCCAACTAATTCTCTGTAAACACATAACATGATTGTTATATTGTAACTTTTACAAATAAATTAATTTGCAAGTTGTAATCACTAAGAGAAAAAATATCTATACAATTAGTAGTATATGTTGATTAATTTGCCAAAGTAGACTTTAAACTCAAGTATCTTTTAAGAGTAATGCAATGGTCATTTTTGTCCAAATGAAAAAATGAATGTAGGTTGCTATATACTGCTACACAAATAGGGAAGAAGTTTAGCATTCCGCTATATAACGCTAATGTGAAGCAAATAAAAAATTTAAAAATTAATTGTTTGACATAATTTTTTAAAAATTTATGAAATATAAATTTCAGATTAAGTCCTGGGTTTTATAAAAAGAAATAAATAAATTATACAAATAAAATTATTCAATATGTAATGTGATTTTAGTTTACCAAAAAAAAAGTGATTTTATATACACCACCGTCGGAAAATATTACATCCAATCCAATAAGCCTTCTAAACTAAAGTAACAATAATTGTTATATATCATTTTCTGTACCAACAAAAAAAAATATTGTTATATCACGTTTTAGTTTTTAAAAACGTATTCCACATAAGAAACTTTTAACTTCTAGTTTGATGTCATCGATCTATTAATTCACTTTCATGCAACTACTTCTTAGTTTTTGCGAGGAATGATAGGCATATACAACAAATTAGTGGTATATTAGCATCGTGGACTCATCACTAATAATAAAAACAATTATTTTTGAAATATTTAAAATTAAATTGATTTGAAAAATGAATTATTACTGTATCCAATGATACATGCAACAAAGTTCGACTACCAACATAAGGATTATAAATTAATGAATATAGTTCAGAATATACTACATGTACAAATTTTTTCTTTCATAATCAAATTCAATTAATTAAGTTGGTCAAATTTCTATAAAAAATGTTCTCACTATTCATAATCACTTATTCACTCAAATTTTATTATTCAATTTAATTGATAAAACAAAATTCTGCGATAATATATATAAATAGGATTATGCTAGGTGAACATTAAAATTAGCCACTAATGTATAATACGCATTGAAATACTAAATACACACTAATAATTAGACTACATATATTTCATATTTTAATACATATTATACACTAATTATTGATTTAATGACTAATTTTCCTGTAGCAAATAGAATTATTCATAAAGAAAGAAAGTTACCTCAAAATAGGCAAGGCGAGGATATGGTAACAACATGGCAAGGATTGAAGCTACGACTCCAAGGGCCATGGAGGATGCTGCACGAATTGGGTAAACCGCCACCCCTGCTTCCGCCGCGGTATTTATCACGGCGCTTACATGAACAATCACTAATTGTCCAAATGCAATTCGCTTGGCCACCAACTCCAACGATCCAGGAAGCGCCACAAGAAAAGAACCGACCGCGATCATGATCGCGGCCGTGTGGTTAGAGAAGTTGGTAGGTCCTATCACATGGAGGCTAAGAAGAGAAACCAGCATGACCTGGACAGTCGCCAAGAGCACGTGACAACAACTTCTTAGGGTGTCACCGAGTGTTGCCTCCGAGACCATAAGAATTGTGGTGACATATGAGAAGGCCGGGAACTCGATGTAGCGGCGGAGGGGTTCGGGGCCGTAGAGGGAGGTGCAACCCACTATGGTGCATGCTAAGGTGGTTCTTAATGCTGAGCCTAAGCGTGCTCGCCACACCTCTGCTCTTGTGCTACCAATAGTGTTTATAATATTTGACATGATAACACCTAGCTATACTAATTAATAATGAGAGGGAGTGTATATTTTGAAGTGCAAAGAAATTGAGATTGTGAATTGAATTGGTAGCTAGTGAAATAATATTTGATGAGTTAATAAAGGTATATGTGTGTGAAGGTGTGGTTTTACAAATGACAATGGAGGGAGGCATAAGAAAGGGACACTATTTGGATTTTGCTAGCTAATGGGAGAAATAAATGTCATGCCACGTTACTAATTAAATTATTTTAGTTTAAACCGAATAATAATATTCCAAAGACGAGAAGGACGACGCAATATTCCGTTTTGTTAGGGAATTAAAAAAAATCATTTAATTACGGAAAAATATAAGTAATCAATAATTTTCTAAGAACAAATTAGCAAACAAAAAATAGAATATTCGACACTATTATTTATAGAACATCCACAATGGAAGCTATAGAACATCCAAAATCTAAAGCAACCTGAGCCAACTTTATATTATTTTAAGAACAGAACATCCGAAACTTAAAAACAGAACATCCAAAACATGAAGAAATAGAACATCCAATTTAAGTTGTTGGCTGATGTTGGCCGAATTTTTATTGGTTACCTAGCATGGTTGTTTAATTAATAATCAATCATAAAAATTGGCACACGCAAAAAAAATACATATAAAACTTTAGAAAAAGTATAGATAACTAATAATTTTTTAACCAACAAATCCGTCAACAAAAAATACAACATCTGAAACTCTTATATATAGAACATCTATAATGGAAGTTATAGAACATCTGAAACCTAAAGTAACCTCAGCCAATTTCATATTTTTTTTTATAAACAAAGCATTCGAAACCTAAAAATAGAACATCCAAAACCTAAAGAAATAGAACATCCAAATTAAGTTATTGGTTGATGTTGGCTGAATTTTTATTGGTTACTAGCATGGTTGAAAACTTTATAACTATACATTAAAAATATTAACGCCTTTTTAAAATCAATAATGCTAAGTAACCAATAAAAATTTAGCCAATATTAGCGAACAACTTAAATTAGATGTTCTATTTGTTTAAGTTTCAGATGTTCTGTCTCTAAAAGAATATAAAGTTAGCTGATGATTGATTTAGGTTTCGGATGTTCTATTACTTTTATTGTGAATGTTCTATAAACGGTGGTTAGAAATTTTTTGTTGACTGATTTGTTGGTTAGAAAATTATTGATTACGTATAACTTTTTCCTTTTAAAATTATTCTCCTAAATTGATAGCTCAATAACCCTTACCTCTGCTACTTTTAATTTCCCTATGTTTGGTAATAGTAGAAGATAGTTTTATAATGGATGGAATAATTAGTAGGACTTATGCTCAACATTTTGTTTTGGTTAGAAAGAGTCAAAGAGCTGTTTTCTTATAGTCTTATCTTGATTATATATGTATCCAGACATGCATGCTCTGGAAGAGTAATTGAGTTGATCGTTCATTACATTAAATCTTTGTTATACTACTGTATGTGGAAGTGCAGAAATATCTAACTACATGTTTAATTTTGGACCATGAGAAAGTTATTCGCGATTATCATCATGTGCAATGTGAATCAACCAAAATAATTAATGATGTATGTCCAATTTGGTATATATATGTGTTGTTCATGTTGTTTGAGCTGTTGGATGATGTGCAGTTTTTACTATTAAGAAGCAGCTAACGTATCTTCTCTTCTATTATGATGATGATTACGATGGCATATATATTTAATTCATATATGAAAGGCAAAGAAATGATCAAGTGTTGTTATAGTAGTAAGAGGATGAAGATAGAGACATAAAATTAAACGAAGTGTCCAATTGGCATTTGCATGAATTGGCATGACCCACTCAGAAATGGTTAATGGTGTACATAGCTCCCTCTAACCCAGGGTAGTGGCTTCTCCATCCCTATGGGCGGCCATACTTCACCATACTAGATACTACTCGCTTCTCACCCAAGTGAACACTAGTGGCTATCTATACATACATATTCAATTTCAAAACAAATAATCACCTAGCATTTATTATTGGATTTGATTACACATCTATATCTAACTACTACTTATGCCTTAATTATCTTGTGCATATCTAAATCATTCACTAAACAAACTAATTATAAAATCAGATAGATATCATGTGTCTAGTTTCGAATTCAAATCTTGGGATAATATTTATGTAGAATGGGATGTGACCACACAAATTTCTTAAAAGCGACATTTAATAAAACATAAGGGATTAATTTGGGCATACTAGATATCGAATATCCTAAAAAAAATAATCAGCTACCACTCAATTATTTGTATGTAACACACATTAAGATATGGAGATCAGAGTACACATTAAAAATGTTTGAAATAATATATGTAATGTATATAAATACATAAATACATAATAATTATTAATTTGATGATTTTATAAGCAATAAGACTTTGAGAAAACCATCATCACAAAAGCTAGCTCATGTGGTGGGAGAGTCCAAGATTTTATAAGACTCTTTTCAAGTATTGGCCTCCCGATGTGAGACTCGTAATATAGCTTCCCCCTTTAAGAGCCGGCGACCCGACGGCTCCACTCTACAGCACTTCACTCAGTAGAACTTCCTTCGGCCTTTTTGCTAGTCAGAACCCTCCATATGCAGCCCTTTTCGGTTTGCCGACTTCAATGAAAACACCAATGTTAGGAGTATGATTAAAAAGAGAGAGGAAGAAGAGAGAATTTCCAAAAGGACAAAAAAGAAGATAGACAATTCATTAATATTATACATAATTAATTATAATACTACTATTATTATTTATAGAAATCTAATTAATTAACTAACTATGTCAAATGCGCTTTTGGCCTAATTATATTCGTAACATTATTTTTTTACAATTTGATGACTAATTTTTTATGATGTGTATGAGATTTTTTATATTTTAACGAAAATATTGACATAAAACTTTAGCAATAAGTTTAGATAATTTTTTATTGACAACCCTAAGTTTCAACAGACATTTGTTAAGTTTCTAATGATCGATTTTTAATTATTGTAAATTACGATATTGGACCGTTACGTTGACTGAAAACATAAGAGAGGATGCGCTTATATGTTTCTATTTGGGTTGAAGATTCATATGCATACGCTGCCTATGGAGTATGGAGTATCTCAATATAAATAGTGATTCTATGTGTATAAACTTTTCATTAATCAAGTATAATTAAATTAGTTTAACTTTAACAAAAATTATTATTATCATTGCTAAGGGAATATAACATATATTCAAACTTTATTGTTTTACTTAGTTAGAATTTTTTTTTAAAAAAAAACAACTTATAAATCTACTATTTCTCATAATATAAATACAGTAACGTGATGATGAAAACTATGTGATATGGACACTTAAGCGAGTATGGAATATAATACAACATGAGATAAAGATATAGTAATTTTAATTTTTTTGTAAATCATAAATATACGGCATATATAAATGATAAAAAGAAATCTTTAATTAAATTATAATAATGTATCTTAATCTTTATTGATACTAAAGTATAAGTTAATATATTTTTTAAATATTTTAATGTTTCTTTCAACTATATAAAGTATTTTAGATATTTTTATATTAATAACTAATATTACATACTATTTTTAAGTTTGTTACAATAATATAAATAAAGAATAAGGTTGAAGATGGTATGTCATTAAATTGTATTTGGAGTATTCAAACATGTTTTGTAGAATTTTTTTATTTTTTATTAAGATATAGTTAAATACAACAAATACATTTATCAAATGAATATTGCGTTCAAAAATATTTTTGATAACTCAATAAAATCTCTATCCTTAATAATAATAACAATAACAACAATAATTGTCCTATTTTATCATCCACTAATATAATATGCCATATGGCAGAAACCCAGATTATCATTAATTGTGATGTATACACTTTCTTTGTCCTTTGTAAGTGGTCGTTTATGCATGAAAAATGTCTAAAAAATAATTTATGCTCCTATGCATGTACATGGACAGAAGCATTGACTAATTTTTAAAAAAAGAATTTAAGAAATTGAAAATTAAAAGCATTCATATTTTACTTAATTTAATATTTCTAAGAGATGTATTTTATTTATGAATAAAATGTATTTTTTATTCTTAATCGATTGAATTATGGTGATTTGATTTGAAGAGTACTGTGGTATCAATTATCAGATATCAAAATCTCAATGCTCTAGTCAAAAGCTATCATCAACAAATTGAAGATTTTAAAGAAGCTAATCACACTGCTACTTTAAGTCTGATACATAGTGTGGTGATCATTGATCATTCAAATTTGATCCATACTAACCTATATTTTATAGGATTTGGATCTTGTTATTCTCTTCAAATGTTTTTATACTGTGTGAGACTGAGTTCCATAAAAATGCCTTGTTATTCTCACTAACAAGGCATTTAATTCAAGAACAAGCTTGCTGCTTCACTGAGATCCAAAACATTCCAGCACAGGTAAGGTAACAGTAAATAATTTCATATGAACTCATCAGGAATGGATGTTCAAAGATAAAGAATGATTATAATCAAAAGCTAATAACAGATGCATGGATACCCAAAAAGTAAAACCATATATGGCAGTTAGTATGGGGGAGGGGTGGAAAAACTGAGATGAATTGTGAGGTGCATATTTGTATTATAGTTTACAAAGGGACACAAGTTAGTAAATCAATGATTTAGGGACCATGCTTGCAACCCAAATTTGTTAACTTAAGTCAACATTGAGATCATTTCCTACCCTATGAGGGCGGAGGCAAACACGAACTTCATGCTCTTCTGCTCCTGCCCGAAGTCTTGGCACCATGATCTCGAGCGCTGATCCTGGCCCATCATAATATGCTTCAATGTTGGCATCTTCGGGAATTCGAGTTGAAAGAGGGATTTCACGGACAAACTCCCCCTGAGGGCAGTGCTCTGGCGACGGATCTGTAAGCTTGAATGTCCGACCATTTCTCTTGATAAATTGCTTCCCAGATGTGCTCACACAAGAAACCTTTATGAAACCGTGGGTGAGAGTATTCCTCCATGAAACTTTCACGCTCGGAAGATCCACAAATGGCAGGCTGATGATAATCAAGTAGCCTTCCTCATCCTCGTATATGGTTTTTGCGGCTGTAACGGGTCCACAAACATTCTTCATCACACCAGTAAAGTCATTCAACCAGCGCGGTTCACTTGGGTGAACTTCTATATTAGCAGTGTGATCGGATGGTGGATTAAGTGGCAAGTAACATTCTCCGTAATTACTGCAAAGGAAAAAGTCCTTCCTCTTCTTGCCGCTGGCATGAGATAGATCATGGTTGTCACCATTACTGTGGTTAGACACATTTGTTGACGACAAATTCAGCCCGGATCCATTAAGCATCTTCTTAGGGTGAGGATTAGGAGCCTTGATTGGATGATGCGGTCTCTCAAGTTCAAAGTCCGTGCTGGGAAGATTTCTCCACGAGCTGAAACCGCTTGCTTCAGGAGAAATCTTGAAATTAAAATCCCGGCCAGTGAGTTCAGTCCACCTTTTCTGGTCTTCCTTATCGACGCTTGACAGATTGGGCGATGGAACAAGTTCGATGCCATGGACACACTGTGGGTTTGAAAGACCTCTATAATGCTTCCGTTGCATCCTATGAGATCGAACAAAGCCCTTCTCAATGCTAAATGGAAACGGGTGCTCCCCTTGGCGAGAGTGCCCGTTCATGTAACTCCTCAGCTGCATCTTTCCCAATGCATTTTCAGGCTTCTCCTTGAAAACCCACATGTACATGTTTTCCATGTCATGTTGAACCATAAAGACATCAAGCTTAAGATCGTCTCTGTCAAACCCCGAAATACCATTGCTGTCCCTTATGACCACGGCCTTTGATTTCTCGTTCAAAACAGGCTGAAAGTAATACTTGAAGAAAAACCAAGCACCCCATATGCTATCAATTCGCTTAGAACACTTCTTGCCAACTTTAGGAGGGTTGAGAAAAGTCTCAGTCTCATATCCCTGAGTACTAAGTCCAACATCTAGGACATCACAGGCATCGGAATTCCAGAGCTGTGGCGGGGGGCTGAGGTCCGCGGAGAGGGGCAAATTGATATCGGGCGGACGGGAAAGTATGATTTGTGGATTCATCTCCAAATCCAGTTCCTCATGAGGGGATGCACTTGAATCCATGGACAGGAGTGTGGATGGGTGATGACTCTCCATTGACAGAACAGTGAGAAGAGAATCAACCATGTTACCTCAACTTGTTGATGCAGAATGGATTCAACTCTGCCATTCCATAACACAATTCAGCAAAACAACCTTATAGACAGACATCTTCATCATATCAATTCTCCACTATCAAAAACCCAAGATCCATAAATCAGATTACAGAATCCTCACACACCCAAACCAGAAAACACACAAATTAAAAATCCCAACTACCAACAACACTTTTCAATTTGGTATTTGTTAGGGTTAAAAAACACCAAAAATGGGGCTCTGAAGGAAAATTATATCCAACCCTAGCCCAAGTATATCCATAAATCCTAAAAAAAAATATAAAAAACTGTATGAAATTTCAAACACTATTCTATTTCCATACCAATTGTTTTTTCCAGAAAAAAAAGTAACAAGAAAATCAATGGTTAGAAAAAAAAAAGGGAAAAAGAGAAAGCAAAAAAGAAAATCAAGTGGGATGTTCAAAGATTACCTTAGAGAATAGTCATGAGAAGATAGAGAAGCAAAGCCGTTGACGATGCACTTCTCCTACATATCAAATCATATCATCTACAACAAAAAATTATTGATTTTTGATTTTCTAACCCTAAAATCCCTTCTACACCCAATAAATTTAAAAAAAAAAAACAAATTTGATAATCCTGTGTATTGGACTCGTCAAAAGGGACGCGGAAGAGGATAGAAAGTAGAAAGCAGAAGCAGAAGCAGAAGAAGAAGCCGTGGGGAACCGTCTCACTGCTATAAGCTGCAGCTTTCATTTCGTGGGTCATGCATTGGACCCGTTGCTACACCAACCGGGTCGGTGGTTCACCCGGGTAATCATTTCTCCAGTATTTTGGGCCTTTTTGACCCGGTTCAATCACTTTTTTTGTTCAAAGGTTCAATCACTTTACCAAATCACAAAAACCTTGTGTAGGGCCGGGCCTGTTAGAGCCAACTCTTTGGACCAATTTTATTATTGAAATTATTTTAAGATTGAGGCACTATCCTTAAGGCTTAAGATTAGGACCCTCATTAGAAATGCTCTTTTTAAAATAATAAATTTAATATTTTCTTGAAAAAATATATAAATTTAATTTTTGACTGATTTGGTTGGTTTGTAGCCTTGTAGGTTGATTTGGTTTCCCAAGCATATTATTATTCAATTCAATTCTTGTGCAAACCTCTGAATATCTTTTATAAATTATATTTTCCTAGGGATAGAAGTAGAACTTAGCTTGAAGCAAGGTTCAGAATAAGGCTAATTAGTATTTACACAGACACAATGCAAGAATATGAGAATTATTGTACTTGTACGGTGGGTATTTCTTACAGCTGTACACACTTTTTATGGATCAATATTCTTAATTATTTTATAAAGGTATTTTAAATTTATTTATATTTAAATAAATTGATATATTTATCCAATAATAATTCTATATAACCAAACAATTGTTACAATAAAATTATTTTATTTCTTGCATTCCCCTTTTATTCACAATAACTTATTCCTTTTTTTCTTCCTTCTCCTCCTTCTCTTTTTTCCTTCCCTCTTGCTTCTTCCATATATATTGGCATCATTATTATCTTCATCCTTCTCCTCTTCAATTTCTTCTTGATTTTGTTGTTAATTTATTTTAATAATGTATTAATTTTAATGTTTTTTAATCAACATTGTTTATGTTGATATTGTTGATATGTGAATTAGAAAATTCAACTTATTATTATTTATTATTTTGTATTCAACTTAATAGTATATTTTAATTTATTTTAATAGTATATATTTCAATTCTATTTACTTATATATTTCATTTGGATATACTAGGAAGAAGAAGATGGTGATATTATATTAAGGATATATTTTTAAAAAAATATTATATTTCGGTTCCATTTAGTATTTACGCATGTATTTTCAATTATATTTACTTATATATTTCGGTTTGATATATAGAAGAAAAAAAAAAGAAAGATAACAATGATGGCGACGATGAGGAGGACGACGGTGAAGGACGATGACGACGATAAACGCGGAGGAGGAGAAGAAGAAGATATTCTATTACAGTAATATTTACTTATGTATTTCGATTAGATATTTAAAAAAAGATGTTATATTTCAATTCTATTAATTTATTGATGTATTTCAATTTAATATACAGAAGAAGATAATATTGATATTGGTGACGGTGAAAGAGGAGAATAAGAAGAAAGATAAAGGAATAAGAAGAAAAAGACACAGGAACAAACAACAACCACGAAAAGTATAAAGAGTGTATATATATATTTTTTAGAATGGATTAGAAGTGTTTGATTGAGCTTGATTGAGTAAAATATATAGATGTATAAATATATTTAATAAAATTATGTAATAATTTATAATATAATCTTCAAATGAAAATAAAAAATTGTATGTGAGTATCTCCAGATAAATAATCCAGTCCAATAAATGAATTCGCCAAAAAAGTGGAAAGAAATAATTAACAGAATAGCACGTGATAGCAAAGAGAGGGAGAGATTATTAATTGGTATATATTAGATTTGCAGTCCCCTCAAGATTTGGAGAGGAGAATGCATTATTTGCATTGTGTGGATCTGGACCGTTCATTTGACTTTAAGATCCTTTCCTGCTGTTTCTGCAAAAAAAAATGGTACAGCCCCCTATAGCAGAGACCAGAGATGACTTACTCATTGACTCTTCTGTTATTGTGGTTCCCACTCATCCATCTCTTTTACGGTGAATACTAATTGAGAAATGGTTGGATATAAATGATGTGAGATATATTTATTTTATTTTTATTAATTTTTAAAATAAAAATAATATTTCTTTTTACTATATGTATATAAATTCTTTTCCACCATAAAATTATCCCTCTTTTATTACCTCTGTCTTCTCTGGTACGTACCTAAATATACATTGGCTGATGATATTTGCATGACTACATATTTAGTATCGGAAGATGTTAAGGTGTTTTAAGATATCAAATATTTTATTAGTTTTAATTGTTGATCTTAATCATAAAATTGTTGATCTTAATAAAAAATATTTTATTATTAAAATTAATTTAAAATCAACGGTTAAAAGTACTGGAACATTTGATACCTCGAAATACCTGAACATTTTCCTTTAGTATTACAAATTAAATGTCAGTACCATGATAATTTTTATAAAGATTTTTCTATTCTAAAATATTAGGCTATTTTTTATGATTGATTTCTTTAGGATGTTTTTTTTTGGCAGTCTTTTCTATTTTTAAGATTTGGGTAAAAGATAAATATATCTTTAATTTTTTTAAATTGAATAAAAATACTCTTAACTTTGCTGAAATACTTATATACTTCAATCTTTAAGAAAAGTGGAAAATACTATCCCTCCAATAATCCAACTCATGTGTGACCGTTTTGAAGGCGTATGATATGACTGTCAATGGTGTCTAGCTAGTCGTAACGGAGCCATGCTGTACAAACCAGACCGTAATTGATACTAAATAGCAAAACAAAAGTCAATTCCTTTAGAGAAATGAAACCCTATTTTTGAAACGTTCATATAAAAGAGGAGTGGCGGCTTCATTTTGTTGTGTAATGTCCATTACGTGCATGCTCTTTACGGTATGGCTTTATTATAGTTAGTTAGGCGTCATTGACTAGCCACATCACACAACTTCAAAAGATCACACGTGAGTTAGACCAACGAAGGGGTAGTAGTGTCTACTTTTCTAAAAGGTTGGGACATGTGAGTATTTTAGCAAAATAGAAGATATTTTTATCCACTTTTAAAAAAGTTAAAAATATATTTATTTTTTACTCTTAAGATTTTACAAAAGTAAAAATAAAAAATAAAAAATGAGAGAAATTTGAGTAAAAAATAAACACACTATTGCGACATTAGAGTAATTGAGTAATAATAATGTGTTTATAATATATAGAGAGTGGTTTGGGTGACAGCAAAGGTTTTAACAGAGACATTAAAGTCCTCATTTACCATCTTCAACTACTCCTTCTCCCAAACACTCTCACTTTTTCCCTTTAAAAAGAACCCTCCACACACACTCTCTATTGCACATAGAGTAACACACAAGATATATACACTTAACAACACTGTGGTACAACAATATAGCTGAGCAAGTAGTTGTAGTAGTAGTTATGGCTAGTAGGTGGTGCTGTGCCTTGCTTCTTCTTGTTGTTGCTGCTGCTGTGGCCATAACAGCAAGTGCAAGCAGAAACGTCCCAAGCGATGCTGGCCTCAATGACCAGAAGAACTTCCTCACCTATGGCGGTGTTGGCGGTTATTCCGGGATTGGCAACAACGGACTTCCCTTTGCAGGTGGTGGTGCTGGAATAGGCGGTGGTGGTGGATTCGGTGGTGGTCTTGGTGGTGCTGGTGGCGGCCTCCCTACCGGCGGGGGGATGGGTGGATTTGGTGGACTCGGTGGTACCGGTCCTGGCCTTGGTGGTGGACTCGGTGGCACCGGTGTTGTCCCTTTCCCTTAGTATGTGTGTGTTTTTTAGGGTTATGAACTTATGATAATATCTAGCGTTACGTTGCATTATTATTATGTGTGTGTTAGTGTGTACTTTAATTTTTGTGCCATTGTATTGCACCTTTTAATTAATCTACGTTTGGTTTGCGTCCATGTTACTCCATCATCATGTAAACGTGCTTGCTACCTTCAATCTTTTATCTTATGTTTCACCTTTATCCGCACCTTATTATTACACATGTTTATTTTATAAGAAATTAAATTATATTTACCCTAATTTTTTTACTAGTGCACCATTAAAGGTACACCATTCTTTTTCCCTTTTGAGGTATAGAACAGACAGCAAAAACTTCAAGTTTTCATCGTCTCACACGCTAATAATAGGGAAGATATATTTAAAAAAAAAAACAGAGTTTATTATGAACAGAAATAAGAGTGATTTATATAATAATATTATAACAGAAGTGACTGATAAAAGGCATGCAGACGTGGTTATAAGAAAAACTCCCACTTTCTTCATGCAATAATGTTAAGTATAATGTGATCCCTAAATAATAATCCCACGCAAAAAAATAAAAATATATGCGTGGAAGAAGAGAGCAGTGAATGTGCCATTATAAAAGACTGCTAGTGTTGCGTGTTTTTGACAAATCACATTTATGCATATGTTTATTAATAGCAGTGCTGAGGGAATGTTATTGGGTCCTTATTAAAGATATCGGAGGTATAGTAATTCACATTTTAATTTTAATATATGAATTATGAATGATAACATATATAAATTTTAGATGATAATTTAATTATTAGCTTTTCTAATAGTTTTGTAAACTTGGTTCCATAGAATGTTCTAATAATAATAATCACTATCATTATTAAAATAACTTTGTAACATGAATTTTATTTTTGTTATTAATATATATCATCCAATAATTAATTAATAATACAAAATAATTAAAGGGAGATTATTTTGAAGCCCAACAATGAGGGTGCTAGCTTGCTACTATTGTTCATTTAAGAGTTAAGACTACTCATTGTCCAAAAAAAAAAAAAGAGTTAAGACTACTCCGACAGCTTGTATATTTATTTGTTCATCTCCCTGCAAATAAAGTAGTCTCGCTCTCTTCCTTTTTATTTTTAGGGAGGAGTAAGAGAAAATTCGTTATAATAAGAGTTAGTAAATATTAATAATAATTTTAATTAAATTTGAATTTGAATTTGGATGAGAGAATGATGATACTCCTTGCTTTAAATTAAATATCCGGTTATTACTCTATAGAGAATAGGTAGGGTACCGTGCATGTTTCAATCCATACATACAGTAATAATTAAGTTGATGAAATTGAAAACAATAGAAAAGGGGGGAGGGGGGGTTTGGTGAAGTTATGAATGAAGGTATACCTGAAGAATGGAAGAGGGTCCGTGTTACATTTACTACCATAGCACTGACATAGAGCAGGTGGTAGTAGGCACCAGTCACTCCATTTCAATGGTAGAATTGAAGAGGAACCTCACACGTCAACTAGTCAAGTAAATAACCATCACCTACCCTCTTTTTCTAAATTGCTCCCTTCTTAATTTCTCTGCCCGATTCCTTTTATGAGCTAAACAGACCACATTTCCCATTATAACAATGTGGGTACAAAATATTATAAAATATTTTACTATTAGGACTCTAGTTATGGTAAATGCAATGTACATGCACATACATACATGATCAAGGTCGGTCTTTATCAGCACTGCACTATGTATGTCCATGTATACATTACGTACAACACATGTGTTATATATTGAATAGTCTAGTGTCCCCTTCCCATATTGTAGACTTAAAGAAGACCAATATATTTCATCAATCATCAATCAATATAAATAAAAGAGAAATAATAGGAAATTAAACTAACTCTTTATTAATATTAGTCAATACTTAATTTTTATATTATTAAAATTTAGAATTTAGTAATCTGTGTTGAAAGTGTTAACCTAGTATTGGCCAAAAAATTAATAAATTTTGTTGTTATATATAACATTACTCTAAATAAAATTAATAGATGAAAAATAGTTAAGTCTTTTTTTTTATGCCTCCATGGTATTCATTAGAGCAAGTCTAGTAACTAATTTCTAGCAGATTTATGCATGCACCTCAAGGGTGGGACTGCTGGCCAAGTCCTCTCCGTGAGAGTCTTACTTATACCTTATATGTTTGAACATGTTTATTTATTTATTTATTTTTTGGCAGATGTTTATGTTTATTTTTGGGTTGAACTTTTTCCATATATTGTCCTCTTTTTGGACTAGTCCTTTTTTTGACAATGACTAGTTTATATATATATATTGTCTTGGAGCGACCATATAAAAGTTCAGGGCTTTGTATATAGTAGTACAAAACTTTTTTTATATTTTTGGACATGTAGTACTACAAACTTAGCCCAGCATAATAAAAATATTGGGATCTTTAGCCCAAAATAAAATAAAAAAGATAAAAGCGTAAAAGACAAGCTGAAACTAGGCCTTTGGGCCTCTTTTGTACAAAAAAAGAAGTAAAAAGAAGCTGAAACTAAGAGGATTGCGTCACTCTCTTTCTCTCTCTATCTTCACATCCACACTTTCTCTCTTTCTCTCTCTACACTTTTTTCCCCCAAAACTCATCGATCATGGGTCAGGGAACTCCGGGCGGTCTCAACCGCCAAGGCATGCCGGGGGACAGGAAGCAAGACGGCGCCGAAAAGAAGGACAAGAAGTTCGAGCCGGCGGCGCCGCCAGCTCGCGTTGGCAGGAAGCAGCGGAAGCAGAAAGGGCCCGAGGCGGCGGCGCGGCTTCCGACGGTGACGCCGGTCTCGAAGTGCAAGCTTCGGCTGCTGAAGCTGGAGAGGATTAAGGACTACCTTCTGATGGAAGAGGAGTTCGTTGCGAACCAGGAGCGACTGAAGCCGCAAGAGGAGAAGGCCGAAGAGGACCGATCCAAGGTCGATGACCTTCGCGGTTCGCCCATGTCCGTTGGGAACTTGGAGGAGCTCATCGATGAGAATCATGCAATCGTTTCGTCTTCTGTTGGCCCTGAGTACTATGTTGGAATCTTGTCTTTTGTCGATAAGGATCAGCTTGAACCCGGTTGCGCCATTTTGATGCATAACAAGGTAGGGTTTTCTTTCTCTTCTTTCTTGTTATTTTTTATATGATGTTGATTTCTGTTTTAATTGTTCACGTTTGATTCAGTGATTATTATTATTATTTTGGGTTGGGGCGGGGTGATTGTTAGGGTTTGGTGTTTGAATTGTGTTGGGGTTTGTACTAAAATTTTCACGGAAAATGTTTTAGGGAGAGATGTGTATGTTTTGTAGTATCTGTAATCAGCATGACTCGGTTAAATCATCAACAAAGATGATATAAATTCTGAATAGCTAGCAGGGGAAATGAATGATTCGGAGTAATATGGAGTAATATTGTTCTTCACGAGTGTGACAGGATGGTTGCTTGTGTAAAATGAATCAGTCATTGCTTCTTATATGGTTGATATAGTTAGATGCTGGTGATTTAATTATTATGTTAATGTGTTTGGCATTTTACTTTTTACCAGGTTCTTTCTGTTGTTGGGCTTCTCCAAGATGAAGTTGATCCAATGGTCTCGGTCATGAAGGTTGAGAAGGCTCCTTTGGAATCATATGCTGACATTGGTGGTTTAGATGCTCAGATACAGGAAATTAAAGAAGCTGTTGAGCTTCCTCTCACACATCCTGAACTGTATGAAGACATTGGTATCAAGCCACCTAAGGGTGTCATTTTATATGGAGAACCAGGAACCGGAAAAACCTTGCTTGCAAAGGTGTGCATTTATCTTTATTTCTTATTGGGGCAATGAGATAGAATTAACTCTATAACTGAGTTAAAAAGTAAGAGTTTCATTTGTTAAGCACCAACTAATCTGTGTCTTATTGTCTTACCTCTCCCCTACTTTCTCCGCCCCTCTCTTTCTTCTCCTTCCTTCTTTTCTGCACAAGTATCATGCATATACTCTTTGCTCTAATATGAAGTGGTTGCTGCTTTCAGGCTGTTGCAAACTCAACGTCAGCAACATTTTTACGAGTTGTTGGTAGTGAATTAATACAAAAATACTTGGGAGATGGTCCAAAACTTGTGAGGGAACTTTTCCGAGTAGCTGATGATCTCTCCCCTTCAATTGTCTTCATTGATGAAATTGATGCAGTTGGTACAAAGAGGTAACATTTGCACACCGATTCTATTACTGGCCCCCTTTTTGTTTTTATTTCTTTTGTTTTGTTTTTCTCTTTTTTCTTTTGGGGATGAAATATTATTAGGATAGGAGAGAATATAGTAAAGAGGACATGCCATCCTTGCATAGACACAGAAGTATGTAATAACACATGCCATTCCCTTTGAAGATACCAAAAAGTCTACTCAATATAAATCCTGTTTTAGGGCAATGCAGAAAAAAGATGAGCCCCCGATTCTGAATGCAGCGCACTCATTGTGCCCTAGTTGACATAGCAATGAGTGGCCTGTACTTCTCAAGCATGTCATTATTGTTAAAACTGTTGATCCAATTAAATGCCCTGCAGGTACGATGCTCACTCAGGTGGAGAACGTGAAATTCAAAGGACTATGTTGGAGCTTCTTAATCAGTTAGATGGTTTTGATTCAAGAGGGGATGTAAAGGTGATCCTTGCAACCAACAGAATTGAAAGCCTTGATCCGGCTCTGTTGCGACCTGGTCGAATAGACAGGAAGATAGAGTTTCCCCTCCCTGACATCAAAACCAGGAGACGCATTTTCCAGGTAGGCATGATGACTAATTTTGTGATAGCAACAGAAATGCTGTTTCTGATGATTACATGTTATATCATAATAGCCATATTTTGCTTAATTACATGACTAAATGGTCTTGTACTGTTTCTCATGTAGATACACACATCAAGGATGACATTAGCTGATGATGTCAACTTAGAAGAATTTGTCATGACTAAGGATGAGTTCTCAGGGGCTGATATAAAAGCAATATGCACTGAAGCTGGCTTACTTGCTCTACGAGAGCGCCGAATGAAGGTTTGAATCATATTCTTTTACCCTCTTTTTGCCAAGAATGGAATCTTGTGAAAACTTTAGGAAATGTTACTCATTGTTTGGACCTCTACGTTTTCTATACCCTCTCCTGTTTGGAAAAACAAGGACAAATTTTAGCGTTTAGCAAATTATTGATTTAGACCTAAGTGGTGGAAGTTTTCCTTATATTTTTGAGCACCAGTGTTGTGTGTTTGTTTATGTTCAAGATGATTGATCTTTTCATTCCAATGGTAACAAGTACATGATTTTGGGTGGACTTTGTTGAATTATTTGTATTCCATTGTCTATGGTTGTTTATTTAATCATATATTTTTCCTGTTTTGTAGGTGACACACGCCGACTTTAAGAAGGCAAAGGATAAAGTGATGTTTAAGAAGAAAGAAGGGGTACCAGAAGGACTTTATATGTGAAATATCTTCCTCAATTACTCTGCTTTCTTTCTTTGGTTATGATCGTTATTCTTTATGTTCTGTGAACGATGTTATTCGCTTGTATTCTAAACAAGAGCTTTCGGGGATTATGATCTGAACTACAGTTCAATATAGTTTACGTTTATCATATAAAAGGGAGCATTTTTCATAATCCTTATTATATTATCCAGAAAGTATTTTGGCATATTATTTCATATAGCTTAGTTTTGTAGCGATATCGATAGCACAAGAAGGCTTATTACCTTAATTGCATGAGAATGTTAAGTTTTGCGTTAGCACATAAATATTAATTAAGAGTGAAAGGACTTGAGATTGGAAACTTAGAAATGATAGATGTGCATAGTTTTTACAATAACTAGCTTAACTAGATGCCACTATGTGAGCGAGCATTTGTAGTATTTCAAGTGACTTGAGCTTGAGGAGGAGCACTAGTTGTTGATCTGAGCCAAAACATGAACCTTATTACCTGAAAGATCCCAATAATCAAGAGCAAGAAACCCCATAAACCAACCAACAAATAGCCGAGACTCTTAATCCTATAATAAATGTGATCAGGGCTCGTCATTCCAAGGGCCCACATGTAAGTTAGGAGCATGCAGGAAGCAACAGCCACCATCAAGAACGTCATTATCCACTTCATTACTATATTGTTCATTGGAAACCCGCTTATTGTTAACAAGAGAGCACACAGAGAAAAGAAGAATGCAGCAGAGTTGAAGAATATGAATTTCATATAATCTGGGGATTGAGCGTATCCTAGAACCACTGTTCCGGCTTCGCAGTAACCATATTTGTTGCATTGGTGGCCGCCATTGTTTGTGTCTCCTGACCATACTCCTCCTGGTGGGCTTAGAACTGATTGGAATGTCATGGTTGCAATGACGGTTGTTGCTACCAAGAGTTGACTGCTGTCCATCCAGTTGATTTGGCTTATCAGGTACGTTTTGAAGAAGCGCTCAACTCTCCTACTATCCCAAAAGCTGTTATTATCATCTTGTGCTGTTATTCCTCTTGATGAGGGTGGTGGTGGTGGAAGATGATTATTGTTACTTACCAAGGGAAGAAATTGTTCTGCAGGATTACCTGCTGATTGTGCCGGATTGATGTTGCTCCCGTGAGGTTGTGATGACTGTGAAGGGCGGTCTGTGCTTGACAAAGACAGCGACAGTTGCATTGGCAGCTGCGGTTGTGGTTGAAAATCCATGCCTGCCAAGATATGTGGTTGTTCTGCAAACGTATCTATTAGAGATTTAGAGATACTATTGTTATTGTATTAGTTAGTTATCAAAGCATTTGGAGTCGTTTTCTGGATACTACCTATGCTTCCTTCTGATGAAGATGGATGAGCATTATCTGTGTCTGTTGATGAAGGTCCCTGATCACTAGAAGCTTGTGCTGCTGATTCTTGTACAATAACCGTATTGGAAGAGCTTTCAAGAAGTGCGTCTGCCCTGGCTAAAAGTTGGTGAATTCCAAGGGCAGAAGTGGAATGCGCCATGTCCAAAGCTGATAAACTACTACTAACTCCATTCAAACCACTTATTGCTGGTCTCATTTCCGGAACCGAAAGCAAGAATTCAATGCTCTGCAAGAGTTAGTAGTATCACTAACGAAAACAAAACAATATGTTCTCACTGGAGGAAAAAAGAAGTTGAATTCTATATGCTTGGTCAAAGCTAAGAAACATAATTATAAGAAAGAATTAACATTCACTTTTACATTCGTTTTATAGTACCTTATTATTCATGTAAAACTTATAGTTTATAGTACCTTAAATTGGCTGTGCTTCACAGCTAAATGCAAAACAGTGTTACCATCTTTGTCCTTGCCACACAAAATTCGGTTGCTGTCTTCTGCACCTTCAAGTCTAATGGCTTCAACCAAGAATTTCAAGGCCTCAAGATGGTTAAACCGAACACTCAAATGCAGAACTGAGCTATCATCAGTCATAATCCTCTCTTTAACGGTCTCCGGCTTTGCCCTTACTAGTTCCTCAATGACTGCCACGTGTCCCCTCATCGCGGCCAAGTGCAGAGGAATCATGTCATCTTTGTCCCTAACCATGCAAGTTTCTTGGTTTATCTGCAACAAAATCTTCACAACCTCTGCATGCCCTTTAGCCGAAGCGAGATGAAGAGGGCACCGTCCTTCTGAGTTCGCTTCGCTAGCAAAAGCAGGGTTGTTTTCTAGAAGGACCTTGCAGAAATCTTGGTGTCCAAGCAATGAAGCTATGTGTAATGGGGTTTCATGAAAGGGATAGAGTGAAACCCTGAACAGAATAAGAGGGTCCCTTTGGATCAGTGTGTTTAAGGTCATTACACATCCTTTTATTGATGCTTCATAAAGTTCTCTCATTGCATTGTCTTGTGCATCTGAATCTGCTCCCAAAACGTGCATGGTTTTGGTAATAATGTTGGGTGCCATGAGAACAATGTACTTTCCTATAATGTCCGGCAATATGTTTCAATCTCGGAATAGTATCAGTGAAATCATCGAAGAGAATAATAGTAGTAACAGGTTCCACAAGTACCTTATTGAAACTCTTAAAATTCTAATTTGGTAGACTAGTAGTTAATATAAGAACTGATCTGATAATTAAAATTTTGTCCAACACAAATTGAAGGTAATATTTATATTCCAAGAAAATGAAGAAACACATGATTTATTTAGTAATACAACAAGATATGATTAAACAAAAGAATTGGTGTGAGGATCATTATAGTACCTTAATTAATTTGAAGATGGCTCACTGCTAAATGCAGAAGAGTATGTTTATCAATAATGCCATAACTAGAGCTTTCACTACCTTCAGTTTGAGGACAACGTCCTTGTTCTGAGTCAACTTGAGTTGCTAAACTTTGCTTAGAAGTTAGAAGATAGAATCTCACATAACTCGAGAATGAAAATGAAGCTGTGTTCATCAAAATTGGGATCGATGTGTTTGTTAAGGTAATGATGAAGACACCATTATTGTTATTGAATGATGCTTGATAGAATGTCTAACTTGAATTAATATTTAAATCTTGTGTCTTCATTAAAGGAATTAATTAATGTTGATTTTCTTCAGCACTGATTTTATATATTTGATCTTAATGTGTTTCTACTTTCTAGAAGAGAATATACGACAGAACTAAACCTGCTTGACTTGCGTAACAATGGCTTCAACTTTAACCTGGTTGACTTGCATGACAATGGCTTCAACTTACTTTGTTTTTTTGTGACGCTTAGTTTCCATGAAAATCATAAATCTCTGAGGTCCAGCCATTCACGCGTAATTTTTACTGTGCAGTTGCTGAAATTTTCGTTACAGAAAAAGGACAAACTAAGTATTAACTTAAAAAAATTAACTTATCTATGGACCATGGTAGGAAAACTAATAGCTAGATTTTAGTGGGCTAAGTGAGGATTTTTCATTTTAGAAAGGGTTTGAATTTTCTTGAACAAACTATAATAATGTAAATTAATTGTTTTACAATCTTTTGTATAATTTTTTTATTATTATTTTTCACTGTATCCCCCAATTGAATAGACTAAGGACTAATTCATCGCGAATTTAAGCTTTATTTAAGAGTTTGTTATTGACACAAGACAAGATTCAAATCTCCAACATTTACTTAAGCGGTCTAGAGAGATAACCACTAGACTAGTCTTTTAAATAATACAATGACTGTTTTATCAAGTATTACTTTTACTCTGTAAGAGATAAAGGTTAAGGGAGATTTGGAAATAATATTGCCTCATCTCTATTTGAATGAAATAATGCAATATCCGATTATAAAAAATTGTTACCATGTCAAAAAATTAAGACAAACAAGAAATGATGATGAACCAAAACAATAACAGAACCAAAACAGAAACCTACTAACTACCTAAATTGAGGGCGCATTTGTAGTAATAACTTGATCTTGATGAGCAGTAGTTGTAGATGGAGTAGAGGAGGAATTTCTTGATCTGAGCCAAAAGATGAACCTTATTACCTGAAAGATCCCAATAATCAAGAGCAAGAAGCCCCATGAAGCAGCCAACAAGTACCCGAGACTCCTAATCCTATGAAAAATATGATCAGGGCTGGTCATTCCCAGGGCCCACATGTATGTAAGGAGCATGCAGGAGGCAGCAGCAACCATCAAGAACGTCATTATCCACTTCATTACTATATTGTTAAGTGGAAACCCGCTTATGATTAACAAGAGAGCGCAGAGAGAGGAGAAGAATGAAGCAGAGTTGAAGAATATGAATTTCATGTAGTCCGGATATTGAGCGTAGCCTAGAACGGCTGTTCCGGCTTCGCAGTAACCGAATGTGTTGCATTGGTAGCCGCCGCCGTGTGTGTCCTCTGACCATACTCCTCCTGGTGGGCTTAGAACTGATTGGAATGTTATGGTTGCGATCACGGTTGTTGCTACCATTAGTTGACTGCTGTCCATCCAGTTGATTTGGCTTATCAGGTAAGTTTTGAAGAATAGCTCGATCCTACTACTATTCCAAATGCTGTTATTATCATCTTCTTGTGGTGGTGGTGTTGGTGGAGGGTGAGGTTCTGATGACTGAGAAGGATGGTCTCTGCGCAGCTGCGGTTGTGCTTGACCTTGATCCATGCTTGCCAAGTGCTGTGGTTGTTCTGCACCAGTATCTATTACATATTTAGAGGGCCATCAATTTCAATTTATATTAGTTTAACAAGTAACCCAATCTCTTTAGCCCCATATCCTTTATGACAAATCTAGGACTAGGCGTACATGTATCCATCATGTTTTCACACTTAATAGATTCGCGCGCCAAGTACAGAAATAATGAAATCTAACACATAAATTTTGAGTATAGAAATAATAAAGTTTAGCACAGAAAATTTCAGTCAAAGCAAAAAAAAATAGAAAATAATAGTTATTTTTGTTGGGATAAATACATGTATATGTAATGTTATCCCAATTTTTATATCGTATTTTTAGCTAATATTTTTAAATATTGGTAGCTAGGTGCGGACTAAGAACAATAAATTGTGTTGGGCCTCTGGGCTCTAGCATTGCCCTTGCTGGATACTACCTATGCTACCTGGTGATGAAGATGAATGTGCAATTTGTGCATTATTATTTCCGTGTGTTGATGAGGGTCCCTGATCACTAGAAGCTTGTGGTGCTGATTCTTGTGCAATAAGCGTATTGGAAGAGCTTTCAGGACGTGCTCCTGCTCTAATTAAAGGTTGGTGAATTACAAGGGCAGAAATGGAGTGCTGCATTTCCAAAGCTGATGAAAAACTACCGCTAACTCCATTCAAACCACTTATTGCTGGACTCATTTCCGGTACCGAAACCAAGTATTCAATCATCTGTAACAATTTGTACTACTATTAACAATTTGTTTTGAATTATGTGAAAACTTTATCATTATCTTTAACTTTTCTTCTTACAGGAATATTGGATTATAGTACCTTAAATTGGCTGTGCTTCACAGCTAAATGCAAAACAGTGTTACCATCTTTGTCCTTGCTGCACAAAATTTGGTTGCTGTCTTCTGTAGCTTCAAGTCTAATGGTTTCAACCAAGAATTTCAAGGCCTCAAGATGGTTAAACCGAACACACAAATGCAGAACTGTGCTATCATCACTCACAATCCTCTCTTTAATGGACTCCGGCTTTGCTCTTACCAGCTCCTCAATGACTGCCACGTGTCCCCTCATCGCCGCGAAGTGCAGAGGAATCATGTCATCTTTGTCCCTAACCATGCAACTTTCTTGGTCTATCTGCAACAAAATCTTCACAACCTCGGCATGCCCTTTAGCGGAAGCGAGATGAAGAGGGCACCGTCCTTCCGAGTTCGCTTCCCCGGCGAAAGCCGGGTTGTTTTCTAGAAGGACCTTGCAAAAATCTTGGTGTCCAAGCAATGAGGCTATGTGTAATGGGGTTTCATGAAAGGGATAGAGTGAGACCCTAAACAGAATAAGAGGGTTCCTTTGGATCAGTGTCTTTAAGGTAATTACACATCCTTTTATTGATGCTTCATATAGTTCTCTCATTGCATTGTCTTGTACATTTGAATCTGCTCCCAAAACCTCCATTGTTGTTTGGGTAACAATATTGTTGGGCGGTGCTCTGTGAACAATGTACTTACTTCTAATTTCCTGCATATATAAATGGCCTAACATGTTTAATCTTGGAATATTCTCAGTGAAATCATCGAAGAGAACGATAGTAACAAGATCCACAATAGTCTTGTTATAATTTGAGTTTGTTTATTTATGTTTCAACAATCCAAATAATTAGTTCTAAATATTTTAGTTAAGGTAATGCTATATGTACTACTGTACACCTCCATACATTCCATTTATAACACGAAAAATGTAAACATCGGCGCACACATAAATACAATATATAATATCACAGAACTACAGTCATGTATAACACATAAATAATATATCTCAACACAGAAATTAAAATAAAAAAAAAAGCGATGTATGGAGGTGTATAGTGATACGCGTAGATTAATTTTTTTAGTTATTGGTTCTCATGTTAGGCAACATTTGGAGATACCCTAATTATGTTCCTCTTCTTAATCCAAAAGGTTAAGCGGGCTATTTGAATCAAAGCAATAGCTAAGAGTATGAAACACCAAAAACCTCCAAGAACATATCCAAGTTTATAAAATCTATAATAAATATGATTAGGTGCAACCAAACCTAATGCCCACATATATGTCAAAAGCATGAAGGTCACTGCAATAGTCATGTCAATGGTCAAAACCCACACTACCACCTTGTTCTTAAGAGGGAACCCACTAATCAGAATCAGCACCACACAAAGTGATGCAAAGAAAGATATTGTGTTGAAGAACATGAATGTCAAATAGTCCTCTGACCAAGCATACCCTAAAACTGTAGTCCCTGCTTCACATACACCATATGATTTGCAGCTATTCCCACCATTTCTTGTATTTTCTTGCCATACTCCACCTGGTGGACTCAGTGTTGATTGGAATGTCATTGTTGCTATCACAGTTGCCACTACCATGAGTGTGCCACGTGTCTCTTCTATCCAATTTCCTTGGTATTGTAGATACTTATTGTAGAAATTCTCCCATTTTCTCCATTCACTGCTCAGTTGTTCATGTGATTCTTCTTGCTCTTGCTGGTGAGTAGTACTAGAAAGTTTCTCTGCTTCTTCTTGGTGGTGTTGAGGAATAATAATCGAAATAGCTATGTCTCTTAGCCTTTGAATTCCGGATTCAACTAAAATTTGTTCAATTGTGAAGCTTACGAAATCTCTTGGACAGTGATCCAATACTTCCAAAGCTGTTAGACCCTTACTGTTCATTGCTTTTGCTACAGTTCTAATCTCAGGTAGCAAAAGTAAGTATCTTATGATCTGCAAAAAAATCAAAGGAAAGATTTTGATTACAAATTGAATTACGCGCTCTGATGAGTAATGCTACGCAATCAATACTATTTTTATTTTATTTTATTTTAATCGGCACAATTAATCAGTATTTTTTAATTGATTGAGATTTAAAAGATCAAATACAAAATAAAGAACAAATTATATAAAAGAATGATGATGGCTAAATTTAATAAAATCTGCTGAGTAACATTAAATGGTTGTATTCAAGTGGTACAATGACTTAGCTACCTATTTATAGTACCTTAATTTGGCGAAGGCTCACTGCTAAATGAAGAAGAGTGTTACCATCTTTATCTATGGCATAAAGGAGCTGTTTGGCTCCATGCACTGATTCCACTATGAACTTGAAGGCCTCAAGGTGGTTAAACCTAAGACACAAGTGAAGAACTGAACCATCATCAACCATCTCCCGAAGAGAGCATGGCTTGAATCTTATCAACTCTTGAACGGTTCCTACGTGTCCTCTTGAAGCGGCCAAATGAAGAGGAAGGTTACCATGTTTGTCTTGGATCAAGCAGGTATCTGAGTTGGCCATAACAAGAGCTTTCACAACCTTAGTGTGTCCTTCAGCTGAAGCAAGATGAAGAGGAGAATGTCCTTGTTGTGAGTCCACTTGAGTGGCTAAACTTGGTTCCTTGCTTAGAAGAATCTCACATAACTCGAGATCTCCAAGCACAGCTGCTGTGTGTAATGGGGTTTCCCCGAACGGGGAGGGTGAAAATGAAGCTCTCTTCATCAAAATTGGAAGATTTTAATGTGTTTATTAGTAAGGTACTTAAGCCATCATTATTGTTATTTAGATACCTGATTTGTTGTTAAGTTCCATCAATATTGATTTTATATATATTTGATATCTTAGTGTGTTTCTAGAAGAGAATATTATAAGACATTGACTTGCATAAAAATGAGTTCATCAACTTGGTTTTGCCTTTCATGTGTAATTTACATGAAAATCACAAGTCTGTGAGGTCCAGCCAGCCATTCACGCGTTTGAAGAAAACGAAACAAGCTTGGAAATTCATAAGAGAAAAAAGTAAACGGTGCAAAGTCAACATTAGTCACTATTTATTTATTAGAGTAAAGTGACGTGTTATTCTTAACTCTAATTAGTATTTACAAATTTGAGTCAACTCCACAGACATGCCTGTGCATAACAATTTTCTCAAATAAAACCATACTCCAATTAGCAATATTTTAAGGGAACTTGTTAATTAATAGCTACATAAATATGTTCCCATCAAAAGTCTTTATATGACTAGTTTGTATGTATATTGCATGAAAATTATTATCATTATTATCACTCCATTAAGCAAACCCATCCATTTACTCGTTTAGTTTTGAGGGTTTCAGTGATCTGTGGCGTTATGTTTTCTTCATAGAGTCCTTGATGATCGAACCAAATTAGCTATTCATTGCCAAATACTAAAAGTCTAAAACTTAACTGAGGGGCAGGGAAGGAAACAAATATTACTATTAAGGTGGAAACTCATAGTATGCAGATAATTTAATAATTTAATGTAAAATTGATATTTTACCATCGTTAAATGACAAGTTAGTTAAACTTTTTAAATTATCTAATGTTTTTAATAAGCAATTTCATGTGAAGTCGAGTTCACTTGAGTATTCACGTACTATTAATTAGTATATTTTATTTTAATAATGATAATAATATATAATGAAGGAGAAGATATTTGAGTAATTAATAGCTAACCGATATGCAGGCAATAAAGACAGAAATCTTATCTGCCACGAAGAAGGAGGAGATGGAAGTGGGAACTCGAGAATTTGACGCTCTATATACTTGTTTGGCACTGATTTTCAATTGCAAGAACCAAATTAAATTGTTATGATCATGCACGCCTCATCACAACGTAACATGCATGCATGCTAATGGCAGAGTCGCCACGTGACATACCTTGCCATCTCCAGAGACGCTTGTGATATACATCAACTTAAACAGTATTATTATTATTATAAGAAGAGGAACAGAACAAGCCAAGAATCTGAAACACTAAACCCCCGCCGATATATTGTACGGCCTTTAATCATGCATGTTCCTATTTTCGTACCAAATCTCTCAAACAGTGAAAATCAACTTAGAAATTTGTTATATTTAGTTGTGTGTATGTATATTCTATTTTACAGTTTTATTAATATAAGTATTGAATTCATCTAGACCATATACCTCTTATTTTTTTATTTTAAATTTTGTGTTGACGTAGGTTATATTTGTGTTATACTTAATTATTTTTATGGTATTGTATGTTGTATTCATGTTTTGTAAATTTTTTTGTGCTGATATTTATATTTTCGTGTTGTAAATAAGATGTATAGAAGTGTATAGTAATATATGTAACATTATTCTATTTTTAATAAATTAATACAACAAAGGAATATATAAATAGAGAATAAAATTTGCATGGAAATGATATTTACATATTATTATTACATATTAGCCATGTATATAGATTAACTTGCTACCGAGAACTGATAAAAATTTGGTTCTCTTACGTCTTAACACTAAAAAACACTTGCTAGTATAGTAGTATGAATTTGGCCTCTAAAAGGAGGGAATTAATAAACTAATCGTTATTGAATTTAAAACTTTCATTTGTATATAAATTCTACTAACTTAATTAAAAATAATTAATAACTTACTTTATTATTTTATCAATTTTTTCGGTTTATTGGAAATAGAAGCCCTTGATCCTACTAGTATTGGTGGGCCAGAAAACCTAGCCTGCAATGCAAACAATGCAAGTCACTGTTAATAATGGACGAGAGCCCCTTCCTTTTTCTGCGGAACACCATCAGAAAATACACTCACTACCCAGTAAGTTCGGTAAGAAGTTCTATATATGAACTCTTATTCAGACTCCAAACTAATAAAATCTTATAAGAAGACTAAAATAAAGGGATATACCTGGCTGATGATGGGTTTCGGGGCCGCCACTTGTGCTTGGTTTGCAGACATTTGGCTGGTTCACTGCCTGATTCTACGCATCAAAATTATAAGGGCTTCAATAATTAAACGTCATATTTTTTTGTGCTTATTAATTAGAGGGCGAAATTGAAATGTTCAAAATACTAGGCAAGATATATATCGGATAAGAGTGCTTAATACAACATATAAATAAGGAACATAGTTGTAAACAAAAAGAAAATCAAGACTGCTTAAAGAGTAAAATGTGATTCAAGCAGCCCCAAATTTTGCTTCATTTGATTTACTCTAAACCCCATATATATGAGAGTAATATTTATATTCTAAATTCATACCATGCTATCTTTTCAATCTCGTCCTTTTTTTTTATAAAAGAAAGTTTTATCTTATGTGCTATTGCAAACCTGCATAGAATTTTACCACACTATTATTTGCAAAGTCAAAATGGAAATTTATTTTTGAATATCTGATGAGTTATTAATATAACACTTTATGTAGATATGGAGTTTATTGATTTCTTTTAAGTTTTGGTATGACCTTTAATTTATTAAAACATCCTTTTTTTTATTCTTTATATCTTAATGGGTATCTATTTTTATTACATATTCTAATGGATAGCTACAAAAGGCGCAGCAAATAAAAGTAACAGTTTATGAGACATGCAAGGTGGATTGGTGGGGCTATAGATTTAACGGACTCTCTCAGTGCACCAATACTTTATAAATAAAGTTGTAAGAGAAGAAAAATTCGAAATGAGTAAAAACAAGAGTAGGGGGCCAAAAGTATATATACCTGCATTAATTGAAACTGCATCTGGTGGGGACCATGAGCAAGGTATTGTTGATAAGGATCAGTGAAGATTGGTGGGATACGTGAGTGATGATTTGGGTCAGCAAGAGGAGTAACAACTGAATTATTGGGCATCATGTTACTATTATTATCCGATTGATTATTATTTGCGGCTTGCAGCTGCTGCATTCTAGTGTTAGGTGCAGAAGGCACGTGATGAGGCACAGGGAAAGGAGGCATAGGGAACCTTGGTCCCAAATGAGTAGCAGCAGCAGGTGAAGCTGCTAACATATTGGGAAATGGCATTACGGGTCTGTTCATGTTCATGTTCATATTCATGTTCATTCCCATTCCCATATCCATGCCCATACCCATTCCAATCCCCATTCCCATTGCCGGCATATACTGATGCTGGATACCAGGAAACATCATAGTTGGTACCATGCCACATCCCATTGACATCATCTGCATCAATTTTATAATAACTTCAAATAAATACGGATCACGCTGACACTGACTAGCAAAGGAGTAAATTATTGAAGAATCTACTACCTGCACTTGTAACTGCAGTGACTTGAGGTATTCAATTGCTTCATCCAGCATTGAAGCTTTGTCAGACTATATATAACAAATCCAGAATAGAAATCAAATTAGCTACATAGAATTAACAGCATAAAATCCTGCATATTATGATAGATTAGATTAGTTAACCTTATTAGAACGAGGTATAAGATCTTGCAGAGCTTTCATCTTTTCATTAATCCGATCACGCCGCCTCTGCCATCAAAATGTATATAATATACTAAAAAATGATTAAGAAAATTAAATGTAAATGAAGGAATAATGTTTATAATAATACAGACCCTCTCGGAGAGATTATGAACCTCTGCCGCACGGGACCTCCTTGTGGATGTGGATCCACCGCGACCTTGTTTTTTCGCCTCCGCCGATTCAAAATCCACATCCTTTTGCAGCAAATAAAAAACAAAGATTACTGTTAATTAAAAAACTGCCAATCACGTGTTGTGAAAGTAATAGTTAATTTTACTTAATAAAGCAATTCGTAGTTCGATATGCACGTACGTGTAATTAGTAAGTTTTTGCACTAATTAGAATTTAGAACCTTATTAGTTAAAGAAGAAAGTGATTAAAGTCACTAACCTCGCTCTGACACTCCCAATCCTCCGCTTCCCTCCCCTTCCGCTTCCGATCCTCTGCCGCTGCTCTTTGAAACAGTTCCCCGCTGCTACACGAACCTCCCGGAGACGACGTCATCGTCAAATCTAACGCCGTCGTCGAAGGCGCCGCCTCACCAGCGCCGCTCATGCTTCCGCGGCGGCCGTCCCCTTCCGAGCATCTCGCGTTCTCCGAAACTCTCGAAGTCTCCGCAAAAGGCGTATCGCACGACTCCACCACCGTGGTTTGTTCTCTCGGCGCGATCGGTTTCTTCGTCGCCACTGCATCTCCTCTGGCGTTATTGTGCTTGGCGAAACACGCGAAGTTCGGTGTGTTGGTGGCTGGCGGCTCCTTATCTTGCCTCCTGGGCGGGGGAATCGGAGGCCGTGGAGCCGGAAAAGGGCGGAGATCCGTGATAGAAGAGGTATGCGGAGGCGTAGTATGCATGTCGGCAGAGGTGGTGGTGGTGTGGTTGTCATAGAGGAAATCAGAAGATAAGGTGTGATCGAAGGGAGGGTTGAGCAAAGAAATCATCTCATCTTCTTGCATGAAGAGGTGGTGATTTTGATTTGTTGTAGGAGTAGGTCGGTGGTTCTGAGTGTGCATAACTACCTGACCGTTTTGCCATAACAGCTCCATTACGTCTTCGTCTGCTGCCCTGTTTCATTTCAATAGTAGTCAGTTATTTGTGGTGCGCTCTCAAGAGATTATTATTATTAGTTAGTTAGTTAGTTACATGGAGATTGAGGATGGTTTCTTTTGGCGGGTATGGTACTCTTGCTCCTCCATTTCGATTTCCAAGTCTGGCACACGGTGATTGTTCATCTTGCTAACTGCAATTTAATGAAATGTTAGTGTTCAATTTATTGTTTAGAGAGAAGAGAATAAGGGAGAGAGAAGTCACAAGTCAGAATCTGATGAATGAATATGTCTTGCCCCTCCTTCTTCTTTATTTCTTCCTTTTCTTTTCAACTTTCTCCCTTCTCTCTCACTTAAAACTCTGCCTCAAATATTAATGTAGTATATAGTATTTTCGTGCTAACTATATAAGCCACTTCTAGTTAAACTATTAAACTATACTAGCTATAGATCAAATTCATGGCGGTATGCCGGTATACATAATAAATGAGTTAAATAAAATAAAATAAGTATTCATATAAAAATAAATATATTTTTTTGTTTGTAGATTTATTAATTAAAAAAATATTTGTTATTTATATTTTTTCTTAAATTAGATACAAATCTTCCTCTTTTGATGATATTTGTTTGTTTGTTTATAAATATTGTGATTTTACATTTTCTTTTTTTGGATTCCTGTTACTCGATATTTGTTGGGTTCGAATAAAAGCAATCGATCTCTGAAGAACATAACTAGGGATCATCGAGGTCGAAGACCAACGAGTTCGAGAAGAGGGAAATGCTAAAATTTAATGTTAAGTCCTAAAGGATAAGAGTAAGACCGTCAGAGGTAGGAGACGGATTGAAACTAGGTTCGTTCCTAAGGTGTTGAGGCTTGTCGAAGTTCTCAATAAATGCACGATGGTTATTATGAAACAGTTCTTCACATGGAATTTCGTCGTTGGCTCTTCAAGCTTATAAATAGGGAAGCAGTCCCTTGGTTCAAACTTCAAAGGTTGGAATATTGATATTAGAATTATATTTCTACAGACTCACATTCCAACGATTTTCTATTTTTGTTTTCAAATTACATTGTGAGTAAGAATTCATTCCAAATTTATAATTCTGTCAAGTTTACAATTTAAGTTGATTTACATTTTGTACTTTACATTTTAAGTATTCTTATACTTCTAGTTTCAATTTTGTAAAACGATTCTTCAAATTTCACAAATTTGTACCCTTTTGATATGTGAAAGGTTATTATTATTTAATTCCAAGTATAAAACACCTTCCAGACTTAACTTCTTTTACATTTTGCTGTTCTGTTCCTATTTACTTTTGACACAAAATTGTTTTTGAAGACGAGAGTCTTTTTTAAAGGAGTTGGATTCCGGTCTCATACCATTAGAGAGGAACACGAATTGGTTTTATTGCTTCATCGTTGAAAAGCTTAAAATATGTAAAACAGTTACATTGGAAAGTAATGATATGACTCGTATGATGCAAACCCATAAACTAATTATTGTGTTGGAAGGAAGCTTTAATTAGTGGTTTCAATCAACTAGCATAATGATGTTCCATGTTTGTTGTCTTGTTGATGGGAGTTTCTCCCTGAATGGCACAAAAATCATGTTATTTGGAAGAAGAAGATTGGACACTGAGCCTTGTCTTATAATTGTTAATTTATTTTTATTCACACATTAATGAAGATCCCAATCATAGTGTCCTATCATTAGGTTAAGTGTTTGAATCATGACATTCCAGCATGTTTGTTTTGTACTTTGTTAATGATCCCAATCTATCTATTATCGATTCTATTATAATATATAAAAAGAGACTAAGATAGCTTCACATTCAATCTTAACATGTGAATTTTCTATTAGAATGCCACATAATTAAAACTGCACACATGACAGTTTTAAGTCTTTTCAAAAGCCTCCTCTTTTCAAAACTTCCTACTTAAAAGAGTTTAATTATATAATAACCGTTATAACATTATTATTATACTAATACTTCATATGTTTCATATTAGTCCATTGGTTTTCTAACTATTGACATTTTCTATTAATCAACCTTAATCTCAAATTAAATTATAATATTGTCTTTTAAAAAATTTAAAACCCACATTAAAACGTTGACAAATGACATATTCTTCAATGTTAGACACTCAATTTCATTCTATCTTTGTATAATCTCATATGATTTTTATTGTATTTCATTTTTTTTTATGATCTTAGGATTCTTTTTCACTATTATTCATCTTAAATTCTTATAATATTGAGTTATAAAATTAATTTATTTATTTTTATTCTTAACTTTTCATATTCTCTTACACTTTAATCTTATATGTCACAAATATTAAAGAGTATTACACCTTCATAAATATTAGAATAGGTACCAAGAGATTAAAAGCCACCGTATATATCACAAAAAAAAGGAAGACATTACACCTTCACTCATATCTCTGCGTAGTACCCTGTCTCATGAGAAGAGAGATAAAAAATATGACTTTAATGCAAGCTCTTTCTGACCCACCAAATGACTGAGAAAGAATATCTCATTTTCAACGTCCACCAAGAAAGCTAGATTGGAACTCTAATGTTTATGTCATAATGATTTTGCAGGATAACAAGGTTCGCCAAATGTTTTTTTACTTTCTTTTTTTATTTGTAAATACATATGAAATTAATTATTTTTTTAGCGGAAAGAAATTGGTTTCTTCATAATATTTGGTGAGATTTTATACTGTTCTAAATTTTTAAACAAATCCCTTCCTCCAAGTAAAGCCATTTGGATATTTTTTCTGCTCTTCCATTTGAAAATATACCAAAATTTTTTAGGGATTTTGAGATGTGTTTGCTGTCTTCTTTACTATATGTTGTGGCTCAATAGTTGGCAAGGAGGACAAAGAGGACCCAAGGGACGTGCTAACCAAAACGGAAAGAGAAATGCGAATGAGAAGATATTGAGTGAGTCATTTTAAGCCTTATTCTTGGTTAAATTGTCACTACTCAAATCTTTTAACTCATTTTAAAAGTTAAAACTAAACATACAAGTTAATTAGTAGGTTTGATCTTGTGGAATGTACCAGTTTAAATTGGTTTTAGTAATTTAACAGATTAATGAAATATCATAACATATCATAACATGTACAGGGTGTTGATGAGAATTTTTTTTGAAAAAATATCCAATTCAGATGTGAAGGTTCTTCATCTCAACCAATTGAAGTTGAAATAGAGGATCAGTTATCCACTAACAAGTTCAAATTCAATAGAAGAAAGGAGAAAAATGATTAGACTTCATATTAATGATGGTGAAGTAATACTGAAAATCTGTGTCTTTTGTTATTCTATTGAAATAAATGTTATTCGAACTATGATAATATATTTTTTATTGCTAGAGTGTAATTAATATGTAGTGGATTAATTTTATAGAACTATGATTTCAAGTATTTAAATTATTATGTGTTAGACTTATATGCAAGTTTGTGAAAATTATGTTTTTGATTACTGTACAGACTAATTATTTATGATTATACCATTCTTTTATACTTTTCAGGGATATATATAGATAAACATGGGAAGACATAAATGAAGTTCAGACTCTATCAAACGAATGACTTTGAGGTAAATTTTGTACAAAACTAAGATGGGAATGCATGTGAGAGAATTATTTTCTCAATAAAATAGTAAAATGAGTATGAACACGAACAACAAAGAAATATGATAAGATAAAATATTTTATACTAAATTAGTTTCTATTTTATTATTTCAATAGATATATTTTTTCATTGTTAATATATTATATATAGTTATAATTTATTTTTAAAAAATATTCATTTTTTTTCAATTCTTTATATTACATAATTACTAATAATTATAATATTAAAATAAAATATATATTGATAGTGATAGTTTAAAATACATATAGAAATTCTGTTATTTATTAAATATTTACATATTTTTTGTATGCATGCCTGCTGCTTCCTTGATGATTATTTTTTATGTTGTATAACTTCATCGTGGGGTTCTATAAATCGTGATTATAAACGTTTTATTTTTTATTTTTGGTTATTTCTATTTTCTTAACAAGGTTGCATGATTATTATTTAATTTCGTAGAGGAGTAGTTACTTTTTTTTTAATTCAAAGGGGCTAAAATCCCAAGAAAGAAAACTACAAAACAAATACGCCCAATCTAAACCCTAATCTTGGTTTAGTGCTCCGCCCCCAATTCTTTGTTTTTTTTTTTTCCCATAAGCCACTATTCGTTTTTAGCTTTTGGTCATGAGCCACTATTCTTTGTTTGAAGGTTTTTCTTTTTCCAATTTAACTGACTCTAAGTGGGCCGATCAATTTTTGCTCACTTAGATCACTTTTTACCCTCCATATTTTAATCTGATTGCGTTTCAAGTAATGTGTTTTCGTGACAAAAAAACATTGTTTTGCTTCTAAAAAAGTGTTTTCCTAAAGTCCAAGAAAGAAAGAAAGAAAAAAATGTGTTTTGGGTTTTCCAACGCTCTAAAAATTCTATGATAAAAAAAATAAACGTTCTAAAATTCATTGTTGAAAAAATTTATCAATTAAATTAATTTTTCATGTTAACCACATCCCCTAGCACAAGTAGTAGGTGACTTGGGTTGCTTAAGTGTCTAGTCCTAAGTTCGAACCTTGGTGGCGGCATGTATGCAGAAGGGGATATGGTCACGTCAAACCCCCTGAAAGGGGCACTCGATATGGTGTAAGGAGCACTCCTATCAAAACAAAAAATTAATTTTTCATGTTACCAACAAAAATTAATTTTTCAAAAATTATAAACTAATCACGTTTATCTTTTGTCATTCCATTTATACTTTTTTTTTATTAACAATTAATTATATAAAATGTTAATTAACTAATACTATACAAGATACCTAATTTATCTAATTGGATATTAACTATATTTAAATAAATCCTTTCTCCAACTTGGGGAAAGTGACAAATTGAGAAATTAAAGCGCAAAAAAAGGGCTACTGGAATAAACATAACAAAAAAAGCACGTGTCTATTTAAATATAGTGAAATCAAATAAAATTTTGATTTATAACAAATTATTCTTTAATCTATACTGTGTAAAAAAAATATCATGTGTAAAGTAGAGAAAAAGTAAAGTGATGATAAATGTATGTGGGGGCAATGCATAATTGCATATTATCCACGTCTTGTACTCTTTTAATTTGTTGATTGCCTTATTCTTCCAAAACAATCCACTCCAAAATTTTGAATCCAAAATTCCCTAAACCATGCTAAAATGAAAAATATTAGAAGTACTTCATCCTATGATCCTTTTTCTCTTGGTTGAAAAAGTGAAGATAATGGTATACATAGTAAAACTTGCGGCCCCATATAAAAATGAATGCATCCATATATGTTACGTATAAAATACATATTAAAAATAAATTAAATAATAAATATATATATTTAAATACAATATATTATGATTGATTTTTGTTAAGATCAAGTCACTTAACGATTGTTTAAAGGAATTTTTGATCGGGTGTCGAACCTCAATAGTCAAAGTAAGAAGATGTGCCTTTGGATGGTTAAACTCTCCAGCGTTACCGAAAGCTATAACGAAGAAGGAGGTTGATGTGAGTAAGAATAGCCCTAGAGGTCCAAAATTAGGATTATGGAGCTCTAGGTCAAATATGGGGGGAAGGATTTAGAGAATGCGTACCTTAAGAGGTGTTGCCCCCTGCTTATATAGTGCTAGGTTATGGAGATCCGTATGGGATCTGTTATGATTATATCATATCTTGCCAGATATGATTTGATTTCTATCTCTGTGGGCCTTATTGCTTATGGCCTTATTCAAGTGGATTGGACCTTGGGGGCCGGTCCGTAACATTGCCCCCACTTGGGAGGGTGGGCGTTGTCCGTTCTTTCGAGTAGTTTTTTGTTTTTTCATTCAATGTTTCCGGGTACTTTGCTTGTTTCTCTTTATGATCTTTCGGAAGGTATTTTAATGCTTCTTTTAAGAAAGTGTTAGTACCTTTTTTTCTGGCAAGTTTTGATGTTTCTTTCTCAAAGATGCTTTTTCTCAAGAACATTCATGGCATTCTTTTCGAGCCACTTTATCGGCCTCTTCTCGGAAGATGCCTTTTTCTTCTATAAAGGCGTGAACAACCTTCTTTCCAGATAGTTACATGTAACCTTCTTCGGAAGTTAACGTATTTTTATTCCCTGTGTGAAGTGTTACGTGTCGTTGTTTGATTTGCTCGCTTTTTAAGGAGATGTTTCTGTTTTCCTTTTGCTGACGTGTCATAGTAATTATGGCACTTATTTGCCTCCTGAACCTTGAGAGACTTGGTTAACAAACTCTCTTGGGGTTCATTTTTTTTTATCTCTCTCTTCTTGCGATGGATTTTTACTAGTGCTCCGGCCACTGCTTCTTTTGTGGCGGCTAAGTAGAGAACAAGAGTTTTCCTTCTTCCGCCTTTATCAAGGTTGGTGGTCCCACCAAGTAGTTTTTAAAGCTTTTGAAAGCTCTTTCACATTCGTCTATCTACTTGAACTCTGCTTCTTTCTTCATGAATTTGAACAGCGTTGCTGCTTTTATTGCAGAGGTTGCTAGGAATCTTGAGAGTGCTGTCAGTCGTCCGCTTTAGGCTTTGCATTTCTTTTAATGATTCTGACTGCTTCATAGAGATGATGGCTTGACATCTCTTTGGGTTAACCTCAATTCCTTGACTGGTTAACATGTAGCCGATGAATTTTCTGGCTTCAACCGCGAAGCTGCACTTTGCTGGGTTGAGCCGCATCTAGGATTTCTTGAGTTTGCTGAAAACTTTCTTTAAGTTTGGGATGAAATTTTCTTTAGCCTTTGACTTGACGAGCATGTCGTCCACGTATACTTCTAATATGCCTCCTATTGGATCTTTGAACACCTTATCTATGAGTCTTTGGTAGGTTCTAGACTTGCTTCCTTACTTTAGAGGCTTTTTCGGTTCATACGCTGCCACTTTTGTGCTACCAGTTTGTTTCCGGGAAGACAGACAGCTTATGGTTGGAGGAATTTGGGTCTATTCCTAGAATGTCGGCTACTGTCCAAGCAAACAAATCCACGTTCCTTTTTAAGAAGTGAATTAGATGCACTTTCATTCTTTCGCCATGTTTTTTGTTTTTTGCTTTCATTGTAGCCTGTACATCTTCTGGCCCGATTTGAACTTTTTTAGCTCTCTCGCTGGCTGTGTTTTTTCCGGTATCTTTCTACCGGGTGGTTCTAAGTCAGCGAGATGGACTTTGCCCGCCATTTTCGGCTTTGATAGCTAATCTTTGGAATCATGCTTGGTGGCGATATGGCACTTTTCTGCTTCCGGTTTAGCTTCTCTGAGGACTTCAACCTCGTCATCATCAGTGATGAATTTCCTAGTGTGGATGGATGTAGTCATGATGGCTCCGACCTTATACATGGTGGGTCTTCCTGGTATTTTATTGTATGCAGAGTTGTGACTTACCACTAGCTCTCTAACTTTCATTTTCTTTGTACCCGGAGGGTTCCTGATGGTGAACCACAAAGTGACGAACCTATTTGGGTTAATCTCATTCCGGAACATCTAACTAAGTCGTCGGAATGAGCCTTTGGGTCTTTCTTAGTGAGCCCAGGTGCGTCAATGCATCTCCGAAATAGAATGTCGGCTGAGATTCATTGGTCTATGAACACTCTTTGAATCATAGTGTCGATTGTGACTACGGAAATCACCGGCGAATGGTTTCTATTGTCGGTGGTTACCATAGGGGGTAGTTTGCAGACTAGGGCTCTCGGCATTACTTTGACGGCCAGGCACGAGCTCCTGCTTCTTTTAGTCGCTTTTTAGATGGGGGTTCCCTTCTTCCGGGATTCCCCCTGAGACTATTGCAATTTCCCAATGCACACGATGCCCTTTAGGGTCGTCTTTCTCCGGCCTGTCTAATCTTTATCTTAGTCTTATATTCTTCATCTCTTTGCTTTTGCCCATCCACATATTTGATGGACTTTTTTATTTCAGGATTTGTTTGACGAGCTTCTAGAAAGTCTCTGTAGTCTTTGGTGTCATGCACCAAGACTTTGTTGTACTCTAATAGCACTTTTGTTGAAGTGTTTTCTGACCCTGGGAGCGGGTATTCTTTTCATTTGAAAGACTTCATGCAATAACTGAGTTAGAGAAACATTAAATGTTATGTATTAAGATCGGCTTGACCTCTATTCACTTCTGTTCTGGTTGTCCCATGAGCTTGTTCTTCAGGGTGATTTTTTTCTTAATCCGGTTGGATTTTTCCGCACATTTACCCTTTTCTTGTTGCATATAGTCGTGGGAGCATTCTTGGATCTTTTTTTATAGGCTTTGGGGGTCTTTTTGTTAAGACTCTTTAAGAGTGGCGTGTCTTCTCTTAGGTCTTTTATCAAAGAGCCAAGTATTACTTGTGATTGTAAGCTTTCGATCTGTGTGCACTCAATGTTGAAACTGCCTAGGTATCCTTGGAGATTTTCCCCCAACTTATGCAAATCTTCGGTAGTCTCGTTGGAGGTAAAGTTTTGCATGTAGGTGTTTCAGGCGCAGTTTCTCTGTTAGCCAGTGACCCACATTGTTGAATGAAATTTGGTGTACTTGGGGATACACTTTCAATTTGTAGTTGGTGAAGGCTTTTGTTAAGCAATGGGAATGTTTTTCTTTAGTACATCAAACTTTTCAAAGTTGTACAACAGGTGCTCCTTTTTTGGGATAACTTTATTAGTTATCATTTTATGGAAGGAGTATGTTATATTTGCAAGAGAGAGAACTAGTTGTGAGATCTTGCATAATAGTGTGCTTGCCAACTTGTTTCTCAATCTTATCAACATGTTTTGCAACAGAGGATGAAAATCGACTATGTGCATCATCAATTACTCTTCGCAGGATGATTTATGCGAGTATCTCGTTCTCTTTCATGGGGAATTATCCCGGATGTCGTGGTTTTATGTTGATATCACGCTCTCTCTCTCTCTCTCACGAGGATCTTCCATGGACCATCTCAGAGGGGGTGATTTGTTCTTTAGTTGTTTGTTGATGTTCATTTCTTTTGAACACGGTGATTTTAAGTTCCGAGATGTTTCTTGATGCTTTCTTTGATTCATAAGCATTTTACTTATCCTCTTTGCATTAGGTTCGTGTGCATGGAGTGTGTGCTCTTTGCTTTGGATGAGAACTTCAACTTCCATGAGCTTTCCCCACAGATGGCGCCAATGTTAAGATCAAGTCACTTAACGATTGTCCAAAGGACTTTTTGATGGGGTGTCGAGCCTCAATAGTCAAAGTAAGAAGATGTGCCTTCGGATGGTTAAGCTCTTTGGCATTACGAGAGCTATAACGAAAAAGGAGGTTGATGTGAGTAAGAATAGCCCTAGATGTCTAAAATTTGGATTATGGAGCTCTAGGTCAAATATGGGGGGAAGAGTTTAGAAAATGCGTACCTTGAGGGGTGTTGCCCCCTACTTATATAGTGTTAGGTTATGGAGATCCGTATGAGATCTACAAATACATTAATAAATGTTAAATTGAATGGTTAAATTTTAATAAGTATAAAAATATAACTTTTTTAAAAGTGTTACATTTTTTTAAGTGTTCTTTTAAAAACTAAATCTTCATAAAAACATGGATGATTTTTTCATTTTCATTATAATACTTATCCTATGAAAAATGTAGTTAATGAAAATATGAAATTCCTTCCGAACCATCAAGCATCCTAGCTACTAGCCAGTCATATGTAATAAGACCAAATAATGCAAACTCCAAACAATAATAATAAAAAAAAAAGCTAACAATATAGCTTTTTAATTAGTAGTTGATGAATATTATTACATCCACTACTTATTATCTAACAATGCAAGTATTATTAGCTAGATAGCTAAAATAGATTTGGTAGCATAGATTTTGTGAATGAATGAAGTAAGCTTAGCAATATTTAGAGGCTTCTCAAAGTAATCATCTAATCCTGCTTCCATAAATTCTTGAATATGTGATTCCATACACCGCGCTGAAACACCAACAATCATGCTACAAATTCCCATTGATCGAAGTTCCTTTATTGCCTAATAATTAATATATAAATAAAATAAATTAAAATTTAAGATTATTTCGAATTTAGAATTCAAAAAATTAATTAAATGTATATAGATAATTAATTAATTACCTGAATGCCATTCATGATAGGCATATCCATGTCAATGAGAATTAGGTCAAAAGTTTGACCAGAGAGGTGAAGATCAATGGCTTCTTTACCATTTTGCACAACTTGATTTTTGATCCCAACACTGTTCAACATCTTTCCATGGATTATTCTGAGCATCCTATCATCATCAACAACAAGCGCCGTTAGTTGATGATGAGAATCCAGGATATCACTTTACCTTCTTGCAATTGAGATCTTCACTAGCTACTACTTCTCCCTATATATCTATCAAATAGCTTTTAGGGTTTTTAACTTTTTATTTTTAATAATAGACTAGACATATATAAAAGAAAGAAACAAGACACATAATTAGTACGTAAATATATACTATGTTAGTGATATTCAAGATATTGTGTGAGAGTGTATATATCTACGTGACAACTTGACAACTATAACTTTTGGATTTGATATCTTCTCTCTTTCTCCAAATTAAAGCCAATAGAAAATAGGTGAATGTGTTTAAAATTATTTTGTCTGATTTATAAATAAAATATTAAAAATTAATATTTTATTTGAAAAATATAAAGATAATTAATTTGTAAATATTAATATTTTTTAAATAAAAGTTTCGATGAATAATTCGACGCTATCTAAAATTATAATGATCACAGAATTGGTTAGAAGATATATATTAGGATTTTGTTCAAAATCTCATATCTAAAGAATGTATACGTAATTAGTTTTTCCTAAAATATGTTGATTCCTATCTTGAATAAACTTTTAGGGCATCTTTCCTATTTTGTGCAAAGCAATGAGACAATATATAGCAAAATATATTTTTGGGTGATTTCATTGTTATTTATCACGTTATCTTTAATTAAAAAAAAAAAACTAAGACAAATAAAATCTTCGTTATTAAAATCTTTTAAATAAAATAATAGAAAAAACAATAAACAATATCTTAATATATGTATATATCGTACAATAATGCAACAATAATAATTAATAAAGATGAGGTATGTGTTCATGTCGATTTTTTTTTTCAATTCAAAGATTTAATTTTGTTTAATTTACCAGATGTTAATGTTGACCTTGGTTTATATATTCTTGTTACTTAGTTTAGTAGATTTGCCACCAAAAAAAAAAGTTTAGTAGATTAAATTATTCACTCTTTTACGAGAGAGATGTTGTTCGAAGCATTTTTATTTTTATCTCTTTTATTTAGAAGATAAGTAAGATTCATATTCAAATTTTGACTTGGTTTTCATATCTTTTATGATGGAATTACAGCTATTACAAGTGAAATTTATTATGCCATAAATGGATTATCTTGTATGTAAGTGGAAAACAAAAAGTTTAAAATATGATATGTAATTTTAAGGAGATTAATTAACATATTTGCATGCTTTAACGAAGATTGTTTTCTCAAAAAAAAAAAAAAATTCTCCAAAAGCCCTGAATATAGACTTCTATCTAAATATTTACATATCTGAACTAAATTAGAAAATATTCATTATTCTTATAAACAGTGAATGCTTTTGCTCATAGCATAGCATAGAATTAGAATATACAAATAAAAAAATAGGGTAAAAGACATATGTGCTCCTACCTTTTAAAAATCGTACATATGTGCACCCCACCCTTAACAAATACTTATGTGTCCTTGACCTCCTGAAAAACGGGACGGATGAAGACCTCTGTTGGGTTGAGCCTCCAGCTGGCAACGGGAAAGGGGGACGTGGCAAGAAACGGGGCCCAACAACGTTAACGGATCCAGGCTGGATGATGCAGCTCTTCCAACCTCCAAACGACGACGTCTTGTACATCTTCAAATGTACAAAATCCAAATCGAAGATGAAATCCCTAAGGTGGTGAATTTGGGGCTTTCTTTCATAGGCAGTGTAGTGCTGTGCTGAAGCCGTCGTGTTCTTCATGGAGAGTGATGGAGGAGCAACAAGCTCGAGACGCAGTGAAAGGTCCTCGTCCACCCAAGGCGTGTGCATGCCGAGTGTTGGAGAAAAGATGGACAGGGTGGCTCCAAAATGCAGATGTGGAGTCTATGCCATTCTCTACCTTTCGAAGACTTCAAGCAACCCTAATCGCTTCTTCCTTGGATGCCCATTCTATAAGATGAGTAGTTTTGTTATAAAAGGTTGTAAATGTCAATGACTTGACTGCAATTGTTGTCCTTGATACAGACGCAGGGGAGAATCCCTTATTGCAGGTACTTTAAGTGGTTAGACCAATACACTGCAAAAATAAATAAGGCTGCTGCTGCAAAATGTGGGGAAGGGGTTGAAGATGTTGCTGAACATTTTTCCATAATGGAGCATGAATGGAGGTTCTCTGAGTTGGAGAAGAGGATTGCATGTTTAGAACAGAGGAAGAAGAGTATGCACATGTGCTATATTATGGGGTTGTTTTTGTTCCTTGTAGGTGTTTATATGCAACCAAATGAATGTGTTTTAAGGTTGACCAATGCATATAACCTGATATGTAGTTGTTTAATTTCCAAGAATTTAGTGAATGTAATGATGCAAGCTTGCTGATGACTTCAATGACAATAGAGTTGCATGTTTTGAATGGTACATGAAACAATTTCAATCATACATGTTGTTCATTTCCCAGAATAATAGTTAGAATTAGAATATAATTACATTTGACTGAATAAGCATAAGCAGAATGTTAATGTTTTCTGTCTAATGACAGTAATTACCATAATAGCAAGTACTTGGCACATATAAGCCATTACAAACATAAAGTGGACATTGTTTGATACCCTAAAGAAATCCAAAGATTGACAACTGTTTTTCAAAACAACAATGTAAGTCCAATGCATCTAACAAAAGGGCTTTAATGTTTGCCAAAGTGATCATAAATTACACAGTTGCCAAATAATATACTTAACTAAGCAAAGCTAAACTAAGTATCACTTCTTCTTCTTCTTTTGGAGCCTTGGAGTTGCCATAAACCTCAAGATCCTCTGAGTTCCAGCACTTGCAGTAGCCATGGTCTCAGCTGAAGGACCTCCCTCAGTTGGATTTGCAATTAGTTGAGAACTTGTTGGTGGTGCAGATGGTGGTGGGCTAGATCCCCCTGATTTCCTCCTGATAGTTTGTTTTGTCTTGAAAGGCCTATTGGAAGGTGGAGTTTGGTTAACTTGGGCGGGGCCTTGAATGGCACAGGAGCAGTTATGACAAGAGTGGGTGGTGCATCCTGAGAAGTTCCTTGTGATACCTATTGTTGCAGATCAGTAAGAGATTAAACCACAATTGAGCAAGTTAGTCAGGAATTTTGGAGGATTATTTGGGCAAATTACACCCTAACAAAATTTTAAAATGACATCATACACCCTAACAATTATATCGGGTTACTTATAGACCCTTCATTATACTCATTATAAGTTGAGTGTTACCTCTGATGTTGGTGCAGACTGTGAAAGAGGCACTTCTTCCTAGGCGGTGTTGCTAGTGCTTGCTCCATCACCCTTCCTTTTCCTGCTTGTTTTAGACTTCCAACCTGGGTTTGCTGCAGGACCTTTGCAGGTCTTGTAATTGTGATCTTGTTGCCCACACTTTGCACATGTCACTCTAAAAGTTCTTTTCAGCTTGTTACCTTCCATCAAATTCTCCATAAGGTCTCTCCTTCTGTTATGGACCTTAGGACGTCCAATAGGTCTTTTAATGAAAGGGACTTCTGTCTTCAAGTAGTTTTGGTTACCCCAGTATTGTTCACAAGGAACAGGCTGGATGTTGTGCCTGAAGGTGGCATGGATTGACTCCATGCAAAGCCAGGGATGCACATAATCTTCTGGATTTAGTCCCTTCTTACGGATGGCAGAAATGCCATGAATGCATGGCATACCTATAAATCAACCAACAAACCAGAACTCATACGCATACCAAGCAATTACAAGAATGTCAACTCAAAACTCATAATCAAATCAGACCTCATTCGAATCAATTGTAAACAATGACAGAAAGTCTTAAGAAATCATAATCAACCAACAAACCAGAACACATAAAAATTGCTAACCTGTGAGTTGCCAGGCATTGCATGAACATGTGTGTTTGAAGAGATCCACAGCAAGTGTTTCCTCATCTTTTCTACCAACCTGGAACTGCACCCTTTCACGATCTCCACTACACTCGACTATCCACCTATTGCTGGGCCTAATCAACTTTGCCAGTCTTCTTTGCTGCACTAGGGCTAGCTTTCCAGTATGGGCTCCAAGCAAGGTCATGTATTTGGTCATTCTCCTCATCAGGTAGCACCTGATTTCTTCTAACATGGTCAGTATTAGCTTATTTCTTGCTGGCTCAATGATGACATTGAATGACTCAAACATATTATTTGTGAGGCCATCAATCTTAGGGCCATGGCTAAAGTAGGCTTTGACCCAACATCGGGGGTCGAATCTTGTGAGATATGTCCAAGCATATTCATTTACCTTCTTCCATGCTTCCTTCAAAACCACCAACTGTAGTCTGGTTGGCACATTCCCAAACCAGATCCCTCAATTGCATGTCCTTAAATCGGTTAGTAAATTTTTTATACATGTGCATGACACAGTTCCTGTGTGGTGCACCCGGATTCACCTCCTTCAAAGCTTCCTTGAGTCCATGCAAACATTCCACTAATGTGAGCCTATATTGAACCAATACAACTTGTAAACAGTAAATCAAAGTAACTGCAACCATTTACCTTTTGCTGATCACTCATAAAGTTATAGCCGTGAACTGCAGCATCTCCAATATCCCCCTTCAACAATGTCAGAAATCACTTCCAAGAGTCCTTTGTCCCAGCTCTGGCCACAGCATATGCTATCACATAGAATTGGTTATTTGCATCTTGTCCAATTGCTGTCAGAAGCTGTCCCCCATAATAGGTCTTTAGGAAAGCACCATCCAAGTGGATTAAGGGTCTACAGCCAACTTTAAACCCTTGCTTGCATCCATCCAAGCATATATACAACTTATCATAGACAGGCAGTGATTGAGGTATTGGTATAGTCTCCAACAATGCCGTTGACCGTGGATTACTCCTCACTATCTCAAACAAGTAACCCCGAAGCTTACCATATTGTTCTTTCTCGGATCCAATCATCCTCTCCCTTGCCTCCCTCAATGCCCTATAAGTCATCTTCTCATGTGCCTCCACATTAAACTCCTCCTTCAGAAATGTCATTGCCTCCTTCTTGTTTATATGAGGATGCACCCTCATTCGTCTCTCAATTTTAAGGCTCATCCAGTGTTGGTTTGCAGCATTGCTTCCAAGGTCTCTGCCACATGTATGTTCATTTCTATAAGTCTTGGTCTGGAAACAACTAAGTGTGTTGTTCTTTGAGCAGTGCACCACCCATGGACAATTCTTAGCTTTGCACCCTACTCTAGACCTCCTTTTATCACTCTTTAGCCACTCAGGGTCCCTGCCTTCAGCAATAAACAAATCTTTCACAACTTCCCTGAACTTCTCAATAGTAGCAAACTTTGTCCCTAACTCAAAGTAGCCCTGACCAAATTCATACTCAGCATCAAATTCTGGCCAATCATGTTTTTTGTACTCATCTTCAGAAGAAATAGGGGTATGCAGTGATTCTGATTGGTACTCATATGCATAATCATCATTTGATTGAAGAACTTGGGGCATGTAAACCCTTTGCTTGGACCTGGCCTATTCCCCATCAATTGGGCCACCCTCCTCACCCAATTCTGAATAACTACTGGGGTGTGCATTGGGTCTGGAAGATCCTCCCACATTGCTTGGGCCTGCTCCATTCTGTACATTAGGCCCAACATTTGATCTTCGAATACCACATTGCATTTTCTTACCATTCCCATGCTGACCCAACTCTTTTTTCTTGCCCTTATTTGCCACCTTCTTAGTCTTTCTTTGATGTATGATCTTCCTTGGTGAAACCCCCTTCCCAGAATCAGCAACCTTTCTTTTCTTCAATGCCTCATTGTCACTGTCACTGCCCGTATCATCCTTCCAATCAGGAGGGGGTTTATATGCTTCATCATCCGCACTTTCATAACCGTCATTTGAGGAGGAGCTTGTCTCATCCAAGATAATTGGTGCTGCATTTCCCACACCATTATGCCCACCTAAATTTGCTTCCCCAATTCCACCCATCCCAGCAAACCCATCACCTACATCATTGCCTGCATTTAACCCACCCTGATTCACATCATTTAGACGAGCAGCATCAAAACCACCTTGCACATCACCACCATGATTGCCATCATTGACACCATCAGCATCATCAGCAAATATTGGTTCTTCAATGACATGATCCCAATACAAATGGAACTCTGACACCCTGTTCATCCTAAGATAGTCAATCAGCTCACGGATATCAACATCACCTCTCAACCTATTCAATCCTATTTCAAACTTAGGGGCATTCTTATCCTCCCAGAACACACGCATGTATTTCTTATAACCTAACCACTCAAACAACTTCACCATGTCCCCGAAATTGAGATGATCTATGTCCATCTCTTCAAACCTCTCCACCAACCCATTCGCATATTGGAGCTCACCTAGTGGGTTCCGAACCAGCTCTCCACGGTGGTGGAAAATGGGAACTACAAAAAAAGTATCCCTCATTTGCCAAACCCTAGACAACAGCAACAACAATCAAAACACAACAAACACATGCATATTGATTACATAAAGCACGAAGCTTGGAAACAAGCAACATTATCACTCAGGGCTAATCACTAGAAAAGGAGAATGTGAACATGCAATTTACCTCACAACGGAAGAGATGTGGTTGCAACTCCGAACTTCTCAGCTGTGGCGGACGATTCACCTCCTCCAAACGTTCAACGATCAAGCACACCTTCAGTCTGCTTCTTCCACAACGTCTCAGCTTCGATGGAAATGGCAAAGACTTTCTTCGAACCTTAACTAACACGCTAGGGCAGAACTTGTAATATGAGAGGCAAGTTGGGGGTTTTGATGGTAAAGAGAGGAAGCAGCTAGAGAAACGACGTCGTTTCTCACTAGCAGCGCCCAAAACGGGCCAGCCTGGATCCGTTAACGTTGTTGGGGCCCGTTTCTTGCCACGTCCCCCTTTCCCGTTGCCAGCTGGATGCCCAACCCAACAGAGGTCTTCATCCGTCCCGTTTTTCAGGAGGTCAGGGACACATAAGTATTTGTTAAGGGTGAAGGCACATATGTACGATTTTTAAAAGGTGGGGAACACATATGTCTTTTACCCAAGTATTTCTCTATTCTATTAGTAAATATATAATTTTGAGATCTTAAACTCAGTAGAAAAAGGGTTAATTTATGCACATTGTTAATAAAATCATAAAATTTTGCATGTGACTAAAATTTCAAACGTAGCCTCTAAGGTAGAGTGGTAGGCTCATTCCTGCAAGAATCAAACATCAACATCATCACTCAGAAAATCTCATCTCATTTTTGAGAATCCCATTTTCACCCATAAAATGAATCATATCTTTCTCACCATGTACATTTTTGGATCATACTTTTGGAAGTGTTTAATTAAAGGAATTCTTGCAGTGATTTTAGTCATTAATATTAATTATTGAAAGTATTGAAAACCTGAATTATTATTAGAATACTTGGAAATTGGAATGTATTTCATACCTCAAATTTATACGGCAATTTACTTGCATTAAAAGAAGGACATACATATATGTACATAAATATATATAGTTGAAATGAGAATATCAAGGATAATTCACTTTTTTTTTATTTTATACTATTTAAAAACCCTGAAAATGATTCTTGCTCAAGAAATTAGAACTCTTTCTTTTATTTCTCTCATCCATATCTTTTGTATGTTATTAGTTATCATCACTAGCAGGATGGATAAAGCGAAAAATAAATAAATAAATAAAAAGAGGCCAGACAACAAAAGTTCATGCACATGGGAACATCATCCAAACATATACGCACGTTAGATCGATGTTTATATTGTTGACCATTAAATAAAATTAAAAAAAAAGATAGATGCTCATAGTCTTTTGAACCACTTATTGCAACTTCAAATAATTAAATTCCTTAGAAGTTAGAATCTTCCTCTACTTATATACATTCATTCATCAATATATATAAATTAAAACAAGAGATCTCTTTAGTTTTTCCCTCTTATTTTGTATAACATTAACACAATTAGACAAACATGTTGGCTAGCATCCATTCTTTTCTTTTTATGATCTATATATATATATATATTAGATAGATACTTCTTTAGTGTTCCACATTGTGTAAAAAATACATACAAATGTTTCTCTTCTTTAAAAAAAAAAAAAAAGAAAAAAGAAAAAGAAGAAAGAAAGAAAGAAGAGAAAAGAAAAGAAAAAGAAAGTATATATAAGAGAGACAACCCTAATAAGAATAGCTAGTTACAAAGCTGATATGACACTTGACAAAGAGTAAATAGATACTAAGGGACATGTGTATCATCTTGATAGAAAAAAAAAAAAGTATAAATGATGAAAAATTTGAAGGTGTGGCTGAAAATGATTTTTTTTTAAGTGCTGCTGTAATATTTATTTGTTCCAATATTCTTTTTTAATGTTGAGACTTACTTAATTATAAAAAAAAGTCCCATATTTAATTTTATTTATTTGTTGGATTTTTATGTAATACATTGTTTTTTGTATGCACTTTTTTTAATCTTTGAGAATTACTCCGTATTAATTATGCATGAAAAGAAGGTACAAATATAATTATCCCAAAGTTCATTTAAGAATTTTCTAATAAAAGGATGATATATATATATATAGCAATAGAAGACCAATAATTTATTTAGTTGCGTGGTTAGGGTTGATATTATGAATAATGGAAGCAAGCTTATGAGTTGTCAATGGTTTCACATGGTAGTCATTTAAGCCAGCTTCCATGAATTCTCTGATTTCTGCTTCCATTGAACGTGATGACACACCAACAATCATGCTGCTAATGCCCATTGACCTAAGTTCCTTTGTTGCCTATAAATATAAACACAACATCATGAGAATCTCACTACACTTAAGCAACATGCATTTTTCGAAATTATATATGTATATACTTCTTTAATAGCATTATTATTATATTGGACCTGTCCTTGCTCTTTTCACAAGAGTAAACCTATCACTACAGCATATGAGGCACTTGCCGGCGGTTCCACATCCCCTTTGGCGGTGGTTAGTTCACCCATCATTGTCTAGTGTGCCGGTAAATATTTTGCGGTGGTTCAACCGCTGATATAACCGCAGCCAAATGAAAATGCATTTAGCAATGATTTGTTAAATAACATGATAGTTTCAATATATATATATTACAATACAAATTAATATTAAAAATTGTTTAAATAATATATATATTTATACATAAATAATTTATGATTAATTTATTGAAAGGATTTTAGTATGTGAATTTTTTTTAAGACAATATAACGATGTGGCAAGATATATCACATTAGTATTTAACCTTCTATCTCCACCTTAACAAATCAATTAATTAACGGTGAAAACTTAAAAAAAAAAAAAAAGCAAGTTCTTAAAATTTTACTAGACCAATGAAAGCTTTCATTTTGTTCAATCTTTATATATATATATATATACATATATATATATATATATATATATATA
>JASCZI010060500.1:57190-85901 GCA_036250425.1 Stylosanthes scabra
AAATAAAGGAATAATGGGAAGAAAAAGTAGCAAGTGGCAAATTAAATTAGGTGTGTGTAAGCATCAACAACTTTGATTTCGTACAAGTATCATTGGATTTTGTTCAAATCTCACAAATCTAAGTGAGAGTGATTTTATTTTCCAAAAATGGGAGTGATTCCTGATGCACTGAGTAAATGTGTAGGCCAATCCTTTTTCTATTTTGAACTAAACAAGAAGACAATCAAATTTACAAGTATATTTTTTGGGTACTTTTGGTTATTTGCCTCTCAACTTTTTTTTTCTTTGGCACGGAAAACGAGTTTGACACACAAAACTTACTTCATTCATAATCATTTCTTCTTATTGAAAGTGCATCCCTTACAATGCATGGGGAAATATTAACTAGATAATAAAACAGAGGGAAGGAACATGTCCACTTTATTTACCGGGACGAGAATAAAATTACGTGGTTTTTGCATGTTGCTCTTGGAACCACATAATGTTACTAGATAGCTATACACACTATTCTCTATTTTCCTCATTAATGGATTAGATTCTATTTTATGTTCTCCAGGAACTTCTTTTTACAAATAATAAACACAATTTGTATCTTGTATATAAATATAGATATTGTTAAGTACGAAACTACTTATCGATTGTCCAAGAGGATTTCGAGGAAAAAATCAGGTCCTAGAACAAGATAGAGAAAATGTGTCTTCGAGGAACAAAGCGGCGGAACCGAGGGCTATAGTCAGGAAGGAGGTTGGTATATATAGTGAGTAGCCCTAAAAGCTCAAAATAAGAATTATGAGATTCTAGGTCAAATATAGTGGTCAAGGTTAGAGAACACGTACGTACCTAGAAGGGGTGTTGCCCCTTGCTTATATAGTAGTGGATGGTCAGTATTCCTAGAAGATCCTGCCATGATCATATTGAATCTTTTCATATTTAGCTTAATCCTTACCCTTATGAACCGTGTATTGTTGACATTAGGTAAGGAGATTGAGCCTTCAGAGCGGTTCATAACAGGTATGCTTATTGTAATTAGTAAAGGTGAATTCCATTAACTTTGTTATATCCAACTAGAGCCCTCAATTTTTATGTATATCTTTTCTTACACTTCTTTTGTTTTCTCCTCTCTCTCTCTCTGTCGTGACTATATTATAACTATCGTTTAGTTCTTTGAAGCCAATTCACATGCCTTTGTTGTATAATTTATTTTGCTTTTTTGATATAAATAATTTGTTATACTCAAAATTAGAATTTAGTCTTCTCATTTAGGCACTAAAGCTTTCAGCTGATATCTCGTGGGTGTGGCTAACTAAAGAACTAGATTTGATCGAAAATGACATTCACTTGGATTCCAGCTGTTGTTCTTCTTCTTTTACCTAAAAGACAAGTACAATGAGATTATTATGCACTAGTCATATTTAACTTAGGGTTAACTATATTTGTTTATTTGACAAACCCTAAACCCAAATACACGTACAAGCTGCTTCTGGAAGTATTGTTTTGATTTCTGAAAGGCCAGGAAATGGAAATGTAGTGCTAGCCTTGTAGTTATGCAAATAACCAACAAGTACAGAGATGCACGGAAATGAGTTATCTCATTTATATCAACTGACAGCGTTAGTAGCTTTCATTTCGTATCTGGTATGGTGATATTGAAATTATCATAGGTCGGTGTTATGATAATAAAACAAACGAGTGGGCATTTCCATTGAACAGGAATTTTTTCTTATGTATTCTCAATACAAACAATTCCATTTGATAATGTATTCATCTATTAAAAGCCTTGTTAACTTTGCATAAAAATCAGTGGTTATGGAGACAAATTGGCAGGCTAAATGATATGACAAACGATAAATAATCCTGAATTTTCCTCATTCAGAGCAAAAGAAACTCCATTCAAGGAAAGCTCCTTTTGCAAATACTTTGATGTCCCCAAAAAAATAATGATAATAATACAAAGATGAATAAATAATTGTTTTGAGATGACAATGATTGTAGCTTGAAAATACGTTGCCAAAAACTTGTACCTAAATCCAATATAAAGTAAATGAAGCATTAAGAGCATGTAATACAATCAAATCAATAATGTTTTCTCAATATACATTACATCTTGCTCACTGCATTCCACCAGAACACCACCAGCACTCTCCAAATTCGAATAAACATTGGCGTAGAAAAAGGAAAGACCAAAACTATATTTTATAAAACAGAGGAAACGGACATCTAAAATTCATGCACGCAAATATACAAAATAGAAAAAACAAAGAATAATAGCACCCAAAAATCACAAATTTACTTCTCAATGAGCAGGCTAATCGTGAGAGGCATCAATGGCTTTGCCTGTCCTCGCCTGTGAGATTCTATTCGCATAAATAGTGACCAACTTCAACTGTGTACTGTTAAGCCCTTGCAAATATGGCAAGAATGCTTTCCCAAGCATGATATAGATGTCCACCAGACAGAAAACAACGGTCTGTAACCATCCACAATACAAACAGATTGGAAAAAATGAGGAAGACTAAGGAAAAAAGGACTAGCGTAAAACAAGCCTACAATTTTTTGCAATAGAAACAATACACAGATCTTCTCATTCAACAAAAATATTTTTATACAGCGAATCATTCATAATCCTTTTAGTAGTGCATATTATGATATTATCAGTTAATCACCAAAAAGAACAAATTCATGTCCAGTATCTGAACAGAAGGGTGTTTGTGAGTTTTGGTTTTGAAGAGAAGGAAAGGAAGTGCTCAAAGTATAAATTTTTGTCCATTTTACACTTAACACTCTCTCTCTCACACAGAGGATACTGATTTGCTGATGGTGAGGAAGGAGCAAAGCAAGTTTAAGCGACACATACACCAAACCATCAACATCAATAGACAAGGAGTTTACACATGGAAAAGGGATTAATTACTAGCAATTGATTCCCTCGAATGGTTTTGCTCTAATGGTATACAAATATGCTTCGAATAAAATAAGAACAAATTTCTTGCCGTAAGTAAGAACAATTTAATTTGAGGATATGCCAAGAGTGGAGAGTGGCATTGCACTGATGGTGAGAGGAACATAGGGGAGTAGCTGGTGAAGGTAATTCTACCACTTAAAAGTAGATACATTATATCTGACACCATTGCTTTTTACCAAAAAATACTTTTTCTACTACTGATGGAATATAACTATTTTAAGGTGCTAATGATGGAACATAAGTGAATTCATCTTTACACTGATGACTGATCTCAGACTAATCGACAAGGAATTTTTACAGCCTAAATTTTTTGTATATTCGGTAGAGAACAATAAATTACTTCAGGCAAAAATCCTACGTACCTTGCGAACATCTGCACTCTGGTTTCCAAAAGCTTCAAAAAGTGCAGGTAGAAATGAAGGTAACTGAGCCATCAGTTCCTCCTGAGAGAGCCGGCCAACAAGCTGAAGAAAGAAATTAAATGGAGATAGAATGATTATAATGCATATTTAAATCTTGTATAAAAACACTCTTTCGAATGAAGGGTCATCCGACAGTTCTATTTGGTATCAATACAGGGATAAAGTTTAAAATAGGGTAAAGTATACTTTTTGTACTTGAAGTTTGCAAAAAGTTTCAATTTTACCCTCAAGTTTTAATTTGATTCAATTTTACCCTTGAAATTTTCGAAATACATCAATTCTACCCCTGGTTTAGTTCTCCGTTAAAATCATCAAACTGACGTTATATCAAATGCTGACTGGGAAATAAAAGTCCTTTTCTTTGATTTTTTTAATGAACATTATAATTATAATCATTATAAAAAAAGAAAAAAAAGAAAATAGTAAAGAAAGGTATGATGAACCCTAAATCCCTTTTTATCCCCTTATCTCCATCTTCTTCACCACTTCGCTGTTGGCTGTACAAAAAAAAAAATCCCCTAAATCATGGCTTCTCAAAGCTCAACATCATCACAGAGAAGTAGTCACCGAAGTAGTCCCTCTTATGGGTGAAACTGAAAACTGCCATGAAGCTGAAAAACTCATTGCAATAACTAATTTTCGAGAGTCGCAAAGATTCCCCTGATTTTTCTTATTACCTTGATGTATTCTACGAATTGATGCAAGCCAATGTTAATCCACCCTTTGAGGTAATATGGGTCTACACTACAATCAAGTTTCAAACCCTCAAATCAGAGAAAGGTGATGCCTTGGATCGTGTGTCTGAGGCAAGATCCTTGTTTCAGCTGCTATCTTCATGTTCAACTTCTGTTGGTGCTTCAAAGAGTGTGGCTTTGATGGCCCCAGTTGTTTATGAGGCTCACAAGGTTGTTCTAGAACTTTCTGGAAAGGAACTGAAGCATAAGAGAGAGAAGAAAGCAATGAAGGAGGTGAAGTCCCTGGTGGATGTGATTGTTGGGTACATGAGTGTTTGATGTAGTAAAAAGGTTTCTGAGGAGGAGGAGGAAGAACATGATTGTATTGGATTGAATTTGATTATGCCTTTCACTGACTTGGCTTGTGTTTGGATGAATGCAAATGGTGATGATTATGCCTTTATTTTGAATTTAACTTTAACACCTTACCGTTAATGGCGCCGGACACTGCTTCGCCGAGAATAGAGAGCCCAGCAACGAAATGCTACTCCCGCCGCTGCCGCTGGAGAACGCCACCGTTGCAACAACATGCCGCTTGAGTTGCTGTCGATTCCCTCTCTGCTTCACGTCGCCGTCGCTTCCCTCTCTCTTCAGGTGGCCGCCGATTCCCTCTGTCGTCGTCAACCCTAATGTGGACGAAAGAATGGGTTGATGGAAACTTTTCTTTTTGGCATGGAATGCGTCACGGTGTGGGTGTGGGTGTGGCCGTGTGGGGGATTTAATTAAAAGGGTAATTTCGACTTTCCACAAATAATGTTGGCATTCTTGTCATTTCACCACACTCACTGACGTCAGTTTGATGATTTTAACAGAGAATTAAACCAGGGGTAGAATTGATGCATTTCAAAAATTTCAGGAATAAAATTGAATCAAATTGAAACTTGAGGGTAAAATTGAAACTTTTTGCAAACTTTAGGGATAAAAAATATACTTTACCCTTTAAAATATTGGATATCATATTGCTGGGGTACATAAACAAATCATAAAAAAATAAAAAAAAATGACCCATTAGCATGTGGTTATTCCTATCATTCACTGATTTGTGCTCCTACTTTTTTAAGAATCAAGACACTATTCAACCATACAATGTATGACAATTCTCATTAAGGGTAAAAATGAAACAGTGAAAAGTGTCACTGCTGAGGGCCAATTCCAAAAAATGAAAACTGAAGAAATAACCAAAAGAACAAAGGAAACGGCTCCAATTAAATAAATAATAAAACATGGAAATGCAAGGATAAGTTTTAAGATATGCTTGTTCAATTACTGGTATAGTTCTAATATATATATATAGAATATGGCACAATAATATGTGCCATTTGTTAAATAGGCCAGGCTGCTTGTCAGGGCCTCCTGGCCTGCAAGAAAATAAGTTCCAGCTTAGGCTAGTTTAAAAGGCCAGGTCCAAGCTCATTAACAAGCCTAATTGGCCTCTTAGGCCAGCCTAGCCTGTGAGTATACATAAATATTTATAGTTACAACTAAAAAGTTCAATGAAAAGGAAAAGGAAACTATAAGCACTACATTACTTATTTTTATTATTATACTTGTGTATTTTTTTTCTTAGTATCTTTAATTATTTAGTGTTTGCAGAACTTTATTGAAAATTTAAGTGTTTTCTTTTATAATTTTTTTATTAAATTTCAGGCCTTCTAACAGGTTTCAGACCAGATAAGACCTAACAATAAATCAGGCTTAATAACTATAAAATGACATCTATAACAGGAGGATAGACTCGAGCCAGTTGGTGACATTGCAGGTTTGACTTATTAAAGGTAAAGCCAGGCCTACCCAAGTTCCTAAATATGCCCCCACACTTTCAAATATTGTTGACTTAATACGTTTCTTCTTTCCCAAAACAGAAAAAAGAAAAAACAAACCTTTGTCAAGCAATTTATGCAAGTGACGAGAGTTTTCTCATCCTCTGTAACCAGAAGAGGAACTATAACCTGCAACAATTTATATTTAGAGCATCAGGGTAAACGAAGCAAAAATCCAGCATCCAATTTCTCTCAAAGATACCACAGGAAGTAAGAATGACCACAAAGTAGGTGGGGAAAAAACCGAGAAATACATACACTTAAACATCTGAATGGATCATACTGGGATAAAACAATGTTCAGGCAGTGCTCTGCTTCACTTGAGACCTAAATGCAGAATGAAAAGCTGAGCGAAGGAAAAGAAAGGAACTATAGAAAGACAGACTAAAACTGGATAAAGTGTTTACTACTTTACCTTAGGAATTATATCTTTTGTGACATGAAGCAGCTTCTCAATTACAATCTCAACAGAGTTCTCCATTGCATCTTTCTGCAGGAAACAATTTTCATTTAAAAATAAAAAACAAAAATACAATCCTAATGATACAAGTGAATGTTCCAGAAATGAAAGTGAAACTGTTAACAAAGAAGAAGAAAACCTGGTTTTTAAGCATTTCAACTATCAATGAAAGAGAAAGCTCTCTGATTGAGGAATCCGAATCATCCAGCACCTCAAGAACAACTGTCAAAATCTGATTGAAGTACTGCAAGAACAACACAAAACTATTATCACACAGAAGACAAATCCAAACATAAGTTCGTTGTCTACTAACAGAATTGCAGAAAATTAAGTTCTTTTGGAGAATGGAGATAGAACTTATCTATTCAATTATTTATCAAAATAATGGTTAATTGTTAATTTCATACAAGAAATCAGTAAAACTTCACCAGCCAATATGGAAATATTACAACAACAACAACAAAGCCTTATCCCACTTGGTGGGATCGGTTACATGGATCGGCTACATGGATCAAACGATGCCATTGAGCAATATCATGCATCATGTCTACAACCTTTAACCCAATACGGATACGGATACATTACAAAGCTTTTTTTAATGCAATGGGTTGGCTGGGTACAAGGCCTAAACTGACCAATGTAGAAGCCGTACTTAAAATTTTCAAACAAATCAATCCACTACAGAGACTCAAAATCAAATCAAGCATACCGTAGTCCAAACAGAATGATCATTTGTTATTGACGCATCAACTAACTGTTGAAGTGCTGTCCGTTTACTTGAAATAGGGCTGCCATCACCCCCACTGCATATCTGCACAAGGGAACAGATATATATTTTCAATTCTGAGATAATACAAGAACAAAAACAATTAAGCCTTGTCATTGTGACATAACCTAAGATATAACTTCAAAATAAACCAAAAGAATATAACAGTCCCAAGAGACACAAAGTTGTCAACCCTCTACTTGAAACCAATTGTCTTACCATCTGTTACTGTTTTAGTTTGAATTGCCATTTCAGTCTGCTGTCTTAGAAGTCATTATCGAAGTTTTGATGGAGGTGAGAATTAAGTGTGCAAAGGTTTTTAATGATTAATGGGTTACTATTTCCAGAATAATGCTATAGTTTCACTAATTCATGTTATTGGACACCTTGTGGGTTATCCTAATACCTCTAGGGTTTTCTGCATATGTTTTGCAAATGTATCACAGTAATCTTTTGGGTTGATTTACTAATTTTCTGCTGAATTTTGCCACTCTTGGAGAATGTCTTATAAGTCTCAATCTCAATCTGTATCCAACTATATATATATTTCAAATAGTAAAATTATAAAGATAATTCATCCTCTAGTAGTTTCAAAACTCACCACATGAAGAATTTGAGGAATGCTGGGTCCTGTGTCAGTCATGGAGTTAATCTTTACAGCTTCAGCTAAGTGATGGTTCAGTTCTAATTCAGAAGAATGTTCTTTGTCGTGTACATAGGCTTCAGCACCATTTAAATGATCTAATGACACCAGACCATTAACATCGAGATGAGGAGTTGAAAGAACCTCATAATTCAAGCTACTGTCCACATGTCCAAGTTGGCTAGTTTGAGAGCCAAAGTTTTCACCCACTGGATTAACTGCATAAGCAAGATCTTTAGTTTTTGCACCAACACTGCCACTATTAGAATCCGTCTCAAGATTCTGACACAGATGTTCCTGAGTTTCACCAGAAGCTGCCTGGCCAAGACTGGCTTTAATCAGGGCTGAATCTTGGGAACTCCACTTTCTGCCACTCTCACCATCTAAGGAACCAGCAGAATACCTTCCAAGATATTGAGCTTTCCTAGAGAAACCAACATATCCATCTTCTGAGGATGATCCCACAACATCAGATGGATCATAGGAAGACTTAGCACGTCGATCTTTCTTGCTTTGCAGATAGTTCATTAGGTCTACTTCAATGCGAGGAGTGTATTGTTTAAGTGCTCGCCTCAAAGAATTTTGTTCTTCAACTGACAAACTAAGTATGAAATTAAGAACTGCAGTTGAATCGAAGTGGGAGTACACTGATATAATGCATGTAATGGCATTTTCTTTAAGTTTTGTATTTTTATCGTAAACCAATGGGGCTAACTTGGCAAGCCATAATTTTAGGATGCCAATATTAGCAGCACCTTCTGGATTCATCGAATGCTTGTTAAAGGAACTGATGGCAAATTCAATAACAGCCAACTTAGCCTTGGGAGACCTTTGTTCATCTAGCGAGCGTAACAATGCAGGTAAAAGTGAATCTACACTGTAAGTTTTGCTAACAACTTCCAAGGTGGTTGAACAAGGTTGCCTAACAAGCTCCTTAGGATCAATTAAACGTGAAAACACATGCGGTAATATTCTTTCCATGTAACCCTCAAAAGGCTTTCGGCATGCTGCAACTATATCTGCAAGAGTTGAAAGAGCAGCCTGCGCAACTTTATGATGGGGATCATCCAAATGCTGGAAAAACAACTTCATCACCTTCTCAAAATTTTGGACAACTTCTTGAACCCCCTTTGGACCTTGCTGCAACAAAGAGTGAAGATAATTGAAGGCAGCAACCCTGACAGACCAATCAGAACCTGAACTAAGTCCTTCACTCAAAGCTTCATGAAGGGATGCTGGACCATCTGAATAATTTGACACCTCTCCAAGAGAAAGCTGGTTGTCATCAAAACTCCTCCTCCTGCCAGCAGACATACGCCCAGTAACATTTTTTCTCAATAGCGGCCTCTGGAAATTAGGCACATTACTATTATGTGAATCCCTTAGGTTTGCATCTCTATATGGAGCATCCAAATAATGCTTATCAGTGTTGACCTTCATAAATCTCCTAGCCTCCCGAATGTCACTATTGTCATCAAAAGAGCGTCTTTCCTGTAATCTTTCAGAAGTCTTTTTACTTGAATATGATGATAAAGTCTCAGCATTGACATTACTATGATATGAAAACTTGGCAGAATCTTTGGAAGCTTGAATTTGAGTGATAATGTCAGATAAACCCAGACCACCATTTCTATTACTACTTTTATTGATGCCAGAAGTAGTTGATTCTGTTGATGAAGAGCTTGTCAGATGATTAGACGCAGGAACAGCAGCAGGGAATGGTGGATCACGAGATGATGGAGGGTCAACTCCTGCACTAGGGGCAACAAAGAAAAATTTATCTGCTCATAAATAATTTATAAAAAATCGAAACCAGTGAATGGAATAAAATCCTGAAAGTATCCAACAGGTTAACTTATTTGGTACCTAGATCCAAACTTGATGACCGGAGAGGTAAGTTATGCTTATCAGACAAATCCAAGCCTCTAAGCATGCTTTCAATAGCAGATACCTTTTGTTTGCTAGCATGCAACACACTTTCCAAACTCCGTTCAGTACCCTTACCAAGTGACTTAGCTTGTGAAAGAAGTATGCCAGAAGAGACAGATGTCCCTGATGATAAACTTGAACTTCTATCCATTGCAACAATAGCAGAAGTTCCATAACCAGGTACGTTAGAGGAAGCAGAGGCTTGACTTGGTAAAGCCATCAGTGCACCTTTATCACGAATGGATGGGGAAACATGCCGCCTATGTAGTCCTCCATCCTCTTCATTTATTAACTGTAATTTGTTATCATTTTAAAGGTTACTTCAACAACAAAATATAGGAACAGTGTCACCTTCCAGATTGTAACTACATACCCTCTGGATTACAGGGTCAAAGGATGAGAATAAACGTCGAGAACGCTCCGGCCAAGTCTTTGCAAACATTCTGTAGCACATCCTTGCCGTAGATCGTACCTACCAAGCTCATTGAAATCATTCTCAAATACGTATGAATTGACATGAATAAAGTGGTCACATAACATTGATAACAATGTCAAGTTAATGAATATGCAAGTGAGCCTCTGTCTAAAACCAATAAAGTTTGATAAATAAAAAATTGGTTTAACGCATATTGGCAAGACATTTATCAAACATCTTACCAAGCACGAACTATGACACTTATTTACCAAAAATCAAACAACATGGAACAGAATATAATAAAACTACCTCACTCATTGCATCAGAAACACAACACTTTATCATATCCTCATATAAATCAGCTGATCGATGTATTTCTGGTGCATCAGGCCAATGTTCTAGGACCAAAAGGGCATATTCACAACATCTGCGATACAAATTATATTATTATTATTATCATCATCATTATTATTATTATTGTGGGGATTAAACTGTCATACATGTCTTTTAAATATTTTATAATTCATACCTAGCACGAAGCACTGCATTTCGATCATTTTTTGCACAATCAGCTATACGGGGAAGCACACGAGCAACTTTGCAGTTGCGCAGCATCTATCGACAAGAAAACAAACATAAAAATGCCATATAACAAGGAGATAAAATATGCATACACAATTAGATGATATAACATTACCGTTTTTATGCAATTATCTGCTGACTCTGCAATGACAAGCACAGTAATCACAACCAGCTTGAAAAGGACCTGATTATTATTGGATCAAGAATTAATGAAGATTCAGAAAGTATCAAAATTGTGATAATTAAGAAAACAAGTATAACTTACTGGTATAAACATTTCAGCACAAGCTTCAAAATCCCCCAAGAGTTCCTTCGATAAAAAGCACAGTAGATGGCAAGCCTAGAACAAAGCACATAGCACAAACCAAAATCAGGAATGTGGCAAGAAGCTGACTAATATACAAGGTCCTTCAATACCAACAAACATATTAAGGATATCACTTGACAAAGTAATGAAGATACGCATAATACACAGAAAGCAGGACCACTTTATAAGAGATATATAATTCACCAATCTCTTAAGTTTTATTGCAGAAATTTAGTGCACCTGCTTCACAATGCTAGACCTTCTGTCTGACAACTGTGTGCTCAAAGGTCCAACAAGTTGCTTCAAGAGTCCCCGAAAACTTGGATAATCAGCAGCACCTGATAAGGAATTAAGGAGTATAAAAAGATATACTCAACAACCATGATATAGAAAACATAAAATAAAATTGTAGAAGGCTCCATATGTCTCTGATGTGAAAATTACAATGTATAAAACATAAAACCATTATTACTAAAATAATAGTAAAAAGTAATTAAGAAAGCCAATGAAAAGCAAAGCAAAGAATTCAAATAAATAATAGCTGTGTAGTTAAAAAAAATTCAGGCCATAATCAATTTTGTTTGAAAGTGCACCCCCGCCCCCTTTTCCAGGCAGGAATTTTTGCATAACTAAGAGTCTAAGACCCTAAAAATCTGGCCTCTATAACAGAATCTCAGTCAATTGACTATTACACTGGTACAGCAGTTGTAGTTTAAGTCCCTACCAGACTTAGCAAGTTTTTGATAATGTTCAGCAAATATATATATCCAAGTTCCCATAGATAGTTTTCATAATTAATAAATACACTATAATGGCAAATGTTCTTCACCATTCATAATTCTATGCATAACCCTAAAAAGGAATTAAGAAGCACCAACCTCCTAGAACAAGACCCTCAACTCTCTGCATAGCAGCAATACGAATTGACCAATCTTTTTCTGGTACAAGAGTAGACGCAATCTTCTCAATTTCCCTGATTAACTCCTTCTCTGAATATACCTTGATAGGATCTATTGGCTTCTCAGTAATGTCACCTTCCCCTGGTCATAATAACATTAAAAAAAAAAAGCAAATTGAAGAATTCATGTACTAAATATCACAAATTTGACTAACAAAGGAATAGTAAGCATATGTAACATGCTTGCAATACAAACACAAAATGTGAACAATATGCAATGTGAATCGCATGTACACTTTTTTCATTGACTAAGTAAAGGGGAAAGTATTTTCTATTTGGTATCCAAAATAAGTCAGGTCAAAGCTTAATGATCAAGCTGACTAACTATGTTGAATTTGTGACTGCCCAACGAGACATGCCTAAACATCCCAAAATTGCATTAACTGATCAATGCACAAAAAGAAACAATAATACTAATAATAATAATCACCACACCACAACTGATGCCACTCGGAATAGCACCCTTTATAATCACTAGCTGACACTATCAACAATCCAATTACAATATGAAAATTTGGTTTGGTGTCAGGATAGAAAATCAATGACTTTGACTATGAACTACCATATGTGATACCAAAAACAAACATGCACTGTAGACATACTATATAGATATTTTTAAAAAATATTCTCCGGCACTGTCACTGTTGTGCAGCACATCTCTAAATGAATAAATGGAAAATAAAATATAATTAAAGATAAATTTATAAGGCAAACTGGCAAAGTGAGAAACACAGTGCTGGTGCAAGTCTGCAAGAACAGAATTTATGGTATATAATATATGTCATAATCCCATAAGGTTTCATTAAGACTAAATTGGAATAAAAGAGTTTATGATCCAAGAACTGCAAATGTTCTTACCTCCAAAAAGAGACGTTTCCCTTGATGAACTTTTAGCCTTCGGACTACTTTTCTTGGCATTTAAAGGCTTAATTTCCCCAGTGATATAACCACTTGGAACACCATCTGAAGAGCGAACTTTCGGTTGAATTCCCTCTAGCCTGGCATTAATATCTTTTATCTGAAACCACCATGATGCAATGTGAAAGAAACAGTGAACTTTAAATGTAGTTGACGCTAAATCTAAAATTGCCTTCAAACTTCAAAGGTTTAAAACTTTCAATTCCTTGAGCTTGAATGTGTGAAATATTAAATGACAATGATATCAGGCATGTGATTCTTTCATAATTACCAAAGATGATGGAAGATTGTGGCGTTGAAGTTCATCACGAAATTGGGGGCCAGCTTGAGCATACATCTCCTGTAAAACGAATGTTTAACAATTAAAAAGAAATAATAATAATAATAATAATAATATATTAAAAAATTAATATTCATATAAATTACTATCTTCATACACGAATTTATCAATAAATTAATCTTGGTTTATTTCAAAATAATATCAATTAAACAAAACATTGAATCAACCATTGAAACAAATATAATTCATTTACATTTTCATATTCATAACTGATACACACCGGGAAAAATAAAAAACCATAAAACAGTGCAAAAAGAAGGATTTCAAACATTGAAAGATCACACCAATTCTCAATATTAGAGCCATATGAAAACCACAAGCTCCAGTTATTGAAAAAATAGTACAACTTTCCTTTTTATGTATATAATACCAAATTTTGATATTGCAATACAGCCAACAGTACACACAGCATGATTCCAACATAAAAAATATGAAATCACTTCACTCATTAATTACTTCCACACTTCCATTGTTTTGCTAAAAACCGCAGAGTCCTTGAAATACTTCTTTCTTTTTGGCTAAGCTAAGGATTTAAATTAATCACTGATATGTAACCCCAATGGGTACCTAACATAAACTTAACATCCTAGTGCTATAACCTAATCCTTTAGACAATATTTACAATATTAAGTTATTCCAAGAAGAGGTATACCTACCTCAATGCACAAAATAGCTGCATCGCGAACAGCGGGATTTGGGTCATTAAGCAACTGCAAAACCTGACAATTGATTGTTGTGGAAGGAGTTAATATTTCATCCTAAAAGTATTTTAACAATAAAAACACATAGGAACTGCTTATCTGAAAAATTCAATCAACATACAGGAGAAAGGATGGCCCGTTGAAGTGGAAGCTCAGTAGATGAAAATAGATTAATTGCAGATGTAACAGTTCGTGTGAACTCCTCTCTGACTCTCCAACTTCTATGTGCCCAAGCAGAGGATCCGGCTCGTTCAACGATTATTGTAGGAGAAGAAACCTACAAGAGATAATACTATTTTGTTCAAAATGCAAGCAAAACATAAGGTACTTAGAAGTATTATTTTTAAAATAGAGATCAAAATCCATCCGAGAACATTATGCATGATCTGGAGTGTAGGGAAATCACCCAAATGTCACTCAAATATAAACACTCAAACCTAAGTTCCTATAGAAACAAAGCTTGAGTCCAACAGATTTTCAATGAGAAACTCCCTTTATTTGGTGATATATCACTATCCGAATTTTGCAATTAAACAAGCACAATCTATAATAAGTAGACATTAGTCCTCTAAAAATATCTCCAGCTTAACTTGTTAATAGACCTACCTTATCCATGGACCATTCTAGAAAGGAAAGTCAGTTAGTGTTAGCCTAGAACCTTCTATGGTACACACTTACTATTAAGTGAGCACATAATCATAAATTCAGGTACAAAAACTTCATTTATCAGCTATCTGTCTCATCGTAGAGAATAACATCAACAGGTCATTGAAATTCATTTACAATCACAACTGCCAGCAGACGTGTCATGAACCTGGTTTAGGGATGTAAACATATGAATGAAGGTTCTGAATTATACTTTTAAGGTTATTAAGACTGCAAAGATAATTGCAACTGAACAGTACGCCATATGCTTCTGCTCCTCTAGAATAAAAGCTTGAATAGCGCAGAGAGTCAATTTATTGGATTTGGGGGCACCACAGTTTAAAAGGTGAGATATAAGACATCAGAAGAACAAATAAAAGGGGAATTAAACCTAAAGTAAAAACAGAAAGGTTTTTGGCTCGCCCAACCTACTAGGATACCATGATGATGCCCGTGCTATCATAATTTGGACTGCATTGCTTGCACTGACACTAAAACATAATACTCTAAATCCGCAATACAAAATACAAATCCCCAAGAGACCTATCAAGCCGCAGAGGTCATAACCACTATAAAAAAGAAATCGTCTGCATAATATAAAATAAGGAAAAACCTAGCCAATAAATTGAACCCTAAAATGTTAACATTCTCCAGTCAAAATTTAAAAAAGCTTAAGAATCAAAACCAAACAGAGTGTGAAAACCATATACAATCACACTACAGCATCTGATGCCATCTATAATCAACATCCCTAACAACTGCCTATTCTAAATTAACACCTTAATAATCCAAGCAGTTCAGTTCACACTTCACTCTCGCAACACTGGCAATTCAAATGAAATTCTGCACTAATTTCAGCAACTAAAGTTAACATGCACCGATATAAAGAGAAACAGGAACAGAGAGAGAACCTCCATGAGAGTAAGCAGGAGCCTGCGGGCGGCGTCGCGAACAGGTTGCTTGGCGTCGCCGAGACGGTCGACTACGGCGGGAAGTAGGGCATTGAAGTGGAGCTTGAAGTGGTCGCCAGAGAGGACTGCGGCGGACGCCAAGGACTGAAGAGCGCCCTGTGAGACCTTGAAGTTGTTATCCTTGAGCAGATCCATGCACGAGTCCACAAGCGACGTAACCTCCGATGACGTCAGCGCCTTTCTTGAAGATTCTAGAACCTGGTGCAGCCTCTCCACTCCCGCCATCCGCTCCTTCGTGTCCTTTGCCCTCGCCAGTTCCAGCGCCTCCTCCATCTCTGTGCTCCGATCTGGTGAAGCACGACGCAGATCTGGTCCACCGATTCAACAAACGGATTTAGAAAAAAGAAGCGCAAAGTGAAGTGAATTGCGGAAGTTTCAGTGAGAGAAAAAGTAGAGAGAGAGAGAGAGTGCAGCGAGCGGTTGAGTTGAGATTGAGATGAGATTTTTACCGCTAAATGTAGCGGAGCCGTCAAAATCAGAGAAGCTTTTGGTGCTTTGTTGCTTTAGAGAGAGAAAAAAGAAAACGACGGAGAGAAGGAGAGAGAAAGAAAGAGATGATTGACGGAGAAGAAGAAGACGACGACGACGATGATGAGCGAATTTGAAAACTGTGTTTTGTTGTTGCGGGTCGTTGAAATTCTGACCACAATTTGACTCTTATTTACCACTTATGCCACTGTGATAGTGGGTTTGCTTTTGTACGCTGTCTCACCTCACTCTTCTTTTCTTTTTCTTTTTTTTGTTTTTTTTTTGGTCTCCGGGGACAGAGGTAAATGGAAGGGCATGGAAACATGGTGAATGGATCATTTCAAAATCATGGCGTAAATCATAAGCTATTTCAATTTTCCTGTTGAAAAAAAAAAGTTATTTCATGTTAAATAATTATCATCAAGATTTGAATGATATATTATAAAATAAAATAAATAATCTTTTATGTTTATGTTCGTCAGTGAAAGTGATAGTTGTATAATAATTAATTATTATCAAGAAATAATGTCTTAATCGCATAGGTATGTAGGTATTAATTAATTAATTAAAGAGGCAAGAGTCATGTTTTGATGAAGTTGAACTAGGATTTTTTATTTTATTTAAGAGTTGTGCTCTTTGCAAACCAAAATCAGCCACCGTATTTTGCTATATCCAAAACTGAAAAATCAATTCCAATCTGAAGTAAGACTCGCGCTTACACGTTACTTTCTCCTTACCCTTCAAATCCCGAATGACTGAGTTATGTGTTTCACTTTTTTCTTTTAGGCTTTAGCAACAACTTCATCATCTGCTAGCTTTTGTATTTTTATGTTGAATTTTGGTTTTTTTTTAATTATTGGTGATCTTTATTTTCCTTGTTTGATTATAATCAATTTTTTTTTGTATTATAAAGTTCAAGCCAACTCCAAAAGGAGGAACGGAACAAATCAGAACTAAAATAAATAAGGTTGGGCAAAAACAACACTAAATCAATGAAAGCAACAAAGCATGAAAAAAAAAAGAAAGCTAGAACAACACAAACCTAATGATAAATCCCTAGGTAAACACTTCTCCCTTTTTGTTTTTTAGGTCACTGTTCCAAATTGCAAAATAGGATATCACATTTAACTTAAAAAACAACATGTTTCATTCCTCATTACTGAAGATAATTTTGTTCTTAATGTTCTAAAAATCCTACACCACTGCAAAGAAAAACCATGCTCCACACGTCCTGCATATCTCTTTCCACCTTTTTATCCATCCATATCTCAAAACATTCTTTTATATTGATTGATCACACTCTTATGATATCCTACTCCTTGACCATTCTCACCTCCCATCTCAAGATTATAACCAAATTTTATAATATAAGTTGGAGCATGTTTAATTATAATATAGTTATAGTATGTGTTTAAATTTTAATTTTAATTTTATAGTTTGATTACTGTCTAAGAAATGTTTGATTATAATTGAATTTTGAAGTATAATTTGAACAGTGTTTGATTATAATCAAATTCAATAAAGCTAGTTGACCAAGTGGTTTTGTGTAACCAAGTGGTTAGCCAAGCTTTTAACCTCACGCGCCCTCATCCCTTAATATAACGTCAATCAAGTGCTTCAACCAAGTAAATAACCAAACAAATCTTTTTCTTTCCGTTTTTCATCTTCTTAGCTTGATTTGCGTCATTTATTGTTGTTTTCGTTTTCCTCTGTTACTAGATTTCAATCTGGAACTTCCATCGTCAGTTTCTTCTTTGTTTTCTGTTATGAAGAAGAAGAAGAAGAAGAAGAAGAAAAAGAAGAAGAAGAAGATGATGATGATGATGATGATGATGCAGATGCAGACGTGAAAGAATGAAGGAAAGAAAGAAAAAGAAGAAGAAGTAGAAGAAGATGCAGACTTGGAAGAAGGAATGAAGAAGAAGAAGAAGAATTATTTATTTCTGCGCATTATTGCTTTATGTTTCTGCGCAATATTGCTTTCCATTTCTACGCATTATGGCTTTCAATTTTTGCGCAATAGTGCTTTCTATTTCTGCGCATTATTGGTTTCTGCGCAATGCTGCTTTCTATTTCTGCACAATAACAATAACAGCAGCAGCAACAACAACAACAAATCAACAACATCAACATCAATATAAAACAGAGAAGAAGAAGAAGAAGAAGAAGAAGAAGAAGAAGATGATGATGATGATGCGGATATGGAAGAAGAAATGAATGAAAGAAAAAGAAGAAGAAGATGTATATGCAGACTTGGAAAAAGGAAGGAAAGAAAGAAGAAGAATATTTTATTTCTGCGCATTATTGCTTTCGATTTCTGCACTATGTTGCTTTCTATTTCTGCGCATTATTGCTTTTTGTTTCTTCGCAATGTTGCTTTATATTTCTGCGCATTATTGCTTTTTGTTTATGCACAATTTTGCTTTCTATTTATGCGCATTATTGCTTCATATTTCTCTACAGCAACAACAACAGCAGCAACAACAACAACAGCATCAACAACAACAACAGCGGTAGCAACAACAACAACATCAACATAAAACAGAGAAGAAGAAGGAGGAGGAGGAGGAGGAACATAAAACAGAGAAGAAGAAGAAGAAGAAGAAGAAAGTGAGGAGGAGGAGGAGGACAACGATGGAGGATGAAGAAGACGACATTGACGAAGGAGGATGACGATGAATCGAATGTTCTTGAAGTGCGGTGGTGAAAGTACGTGGTGAGAGTACGTTTCAAAATGTAACCTCTTCCTGTAAACACGCGCTCCTTAATGAGAGTGGTGGTGGTTTTTGTAGATTACTTGGTTAACCACTTGGTTTAGTAAATCACTTGTTCAAATAGCAAGATTGAATCAAATTATAACATGAGTCAGAATTTTGAATTCGATTATGAAATTTGATTATTACTTTGTGAGCGTTTGATTAAATTTTGAAATATGATTTTGGATATGTTTGATTATTACTTTCAACATGTTAAATTATAAATTTATAACAAAATTTTAAAATATTATCTATAACATTCCATTGGATCTTCAGTAATCTATATCCATTAAATTCTCTATTTTATTTTTTCTTACTACTAGTAACCTTCTTAATTATATTTGAATATTTTAAAATTTTATGTACAGTGTATTTGAAGAGTTGAGGTGCCATATTTGTTTTAAGCTTGAAATGCCAGCACGGGTGAAGGTTAGTTGGCCAACAAAACAAGTCTGTTAAGTGTTATAATGGATGGTAACTTATATGTCCTTTTCTTCCAATTCTCTTCACAGTGCAAAAATCAAAGTATATAATTATGAGAATCATAAGCAAAGAAAGTGATAAAATTTGGGAGGTGCAGCATTAATAAGAGAAGAAAATGATGAGAGACGTAGTTGATAAAAAAAACGTGAGTTGTCTAAGTGAAAGGGTTGGTTGATTAAAATGTCTTGTTTAGACGCGTGAAGGATTCTAAGGTTTCTTGGTGTATTGTATTTATATATGTATAAAATACAAAAATATTTGGTGGTTGATTTTAGTGGCTGATTTTGGTGTATAAATAGAATTATTGTTTATTTAAATCGGTTTCGCTATCTACACTCTTTTTGTAAACACTAAATTGACACCCCGTATTTTATACAGAGACATTAACCATCTTTCATTTTTTGTGGTCTGCCTATAATAACCGTATTTTTATACGAGTGTAAAGCTGATGTTTGACAAAAAAGTGTGTGTAGCATTATTCTATTTAAATTGTATGTATAGTTGGTTTCTGTTTTTATTTCTAATATTTTTTATTTTTCAGAAAATTTTAAATTAAAAGCAAAATAAAACTAAGTTGTAAAATTATAATTATAAGTAATTATTAAAGAAATTTAGAAATGTTTATCATGGCCAAAAGAAAAAAAATATTTATTTTCTTTTTTATTAAAAATCTTGTACATATAATATTACTCATATAATAAATTAAAAAATTATATTATTTACATATCAAAATCAGTCAATGTATAATATTTATTAAAATATATATTGAAAATAATATTTTAGTTAAAACTCTTTGGTCATTTAAGTTTAGTTAAACTTTTTTTCCAAACCTCTTTCACACATTTCCTTACTTCCTTGGTTAATTATTTTTCTTCTTTTTCTGTTGAATTTACATCATCATCAATTCATCATCATCTCCTACTCTTTTTACTTCCTTTATTTGATCTTTTTTCATTTCAATTTTTTACTTAATTTACTATATTTTCTTGTATCTTTTTCAAATTTTCCCAATTTTATTTTCTAAACAAACAAATTTGTATTTATTTTGCTTAATTTAATTTTTGTGTTGATCTGTTTCAATATTTTTGTACTATACTAATATTTGAATGTACTTTCCATGTTTTGGAAACATATATTTTATTCATTTAACTTACTCATAAATTACTCAACACTATCATTTTATCCATTATTTACACCTATTGAAATAATGTAACGATAATCAACGAGCTTATAATAAAATTTTCATATGAACAATGATATTTCACCTACTAACATTAATCATAGCATATTCATTTTGATAGAAACAGGATTCAGGTAACATGATCGGTGGTTCAAATTAAACAGCTGTACATTTATGATTTATAGGTTGTTGGAATAATATATATTTTTTCTTTTCAAACATCACATATATATTATTGCAATGTCGTTACTTATTTCCTAAAATTAGGAGAAATTTACTTTATTTAGAAATGTAATGCCACTAAACTCACTTTGCTTTCACAAAGGCTTTACATTTTGCAGAACCAAATTAATAAATTAAGTATGAATTGTCGTGATGATAATAAATAATAATATAATATATACTAATTGACATCAATTTATCAACGAGATGTATGACTAAGCAGTCTTACCTAATTTTGGAATGATGATTTTTCAGTGTGCATATGATTGAGCTAAATAAGATATGTAAATTATTTATCTAAAATAAAATAAAAGCATAATAATCTTTATAAGGTTAAATTACTTAATAATTTCACTAAATTTTTAATTTCGTCTTTATATTTTTTACTTTTCAATAATTAGGTTCAAGCATTATATTATAATTAAATATTTATTATGACAAAAAAGTTAAATATAACAAAATATTTTATTATATAATAATATAATCATTTAAAACTTATGTCCTAAGAAGAGATATATTCATTTTATATGGTAAAATATTTTGTTATATTTAATTTTTTTGTCACGATAAAGACTTAATTATAAATTTGATATAGTATAGAAATTTAATTAAAAAAAAATTATAATAGCCTAATTAAAAATTAGATAAAATTATAGCGATTATAATTAAACTTCTCTATAACTATAAAATAATCTTTTATCTCTTAAGTTGTTTCAAGTTTCTTATCAAATCTTTGTATAATTGTAAGTATAGGCCAGCAGAGTATACAAAATCTCATCGTAAAATAAAATATTGATAGTACTTATAAGTATAAAAAAATGGTTACTTCTCGAATTAGTATTTAGGATAAATTAGAAGCACCTGATTTGCTAGAATAGTATTATTAAATTAGTGCACTCTTTAATATAAATGTAAAAATGTATAAAAATATAAAAAATAATAGATATTAATTTTAATATATACATACATAAAAAAATATATTAAATAAAATTAATCGTTAAATATAATATATTTATCTATTTGTGATATTTGACATCTATACTTTAAAATTTATACCCGTTAAATTGATGGATTCCCCTTCAATTGTGGTAACCCCTCTTGGAAGGAACATTTTCAGTTACAAATGGGTAAGAGATAGTAACATTTAAATGGACAAACATATTTTGACCAACTTAGAAGTTTTAGAAAGCAATTCATTACAAACAATTATAATAACATCATTAAGGTCGAAATCATACACGCACTACTGTTTGTCCTAATGCATGCATGACTACGATAACTAAAGCTAGGCTTGAAATTAAGGCATTGGAACAATCATATTATAGTTCCCACACTTTTTTGATGTTTGAAAATTCACATTTTAATTATGGCGTCATTATTAAGTCATTTAATTTCATATCTATGACACTGTTTAAAAAAAAGTACATAATGTCACAAAAAAAATGGAATATTATTTGAGTGCAGTGTTACACTTTGAGTAGGGTCACACTAAATTAAATAATCTTGGAAATATGATGAGTTGGTACTTGGCTGAATATATAATATTAATTATTTTTAGAATTTGATAGATTTAACACCTTAATTCTTGACTCTTAAATCTATTAAAAAAATGAAATTATACTCTTATTAATATAGTTTTGACCTAATAGTAAATTAGTGCACCAACAAAGGAAGTTTATTGATAAAGGAATATACATATACATTATTTAGTTACATAGTCTGTGTGTTTTTTTTAAGTTAATTATTCCAAGACACCAAAAAAAAAAGTTAATTATTCCAATTTTAAGTAATAAATCCAACGATACAAATTATAAATAGATAATGTCACGGCGAAGAGTGATGTTTTAGTGAAGAGTGAATATTACTTTTTTTCAGTATAAAAAACAAAAAAAAAATTATCATGTGCAATGAATATATTTAAATTTCTAAAGTAATTAAAAATCTTCATTCTTCTCTAAATTTTATTCTTCACCAAAAAATTTCCTTACAAATAATGTAATTTATTATTTATTTATTTATTTTGGGTGGAGTAGCAGAGTGCAAAGTCGTCCCATGATAACTTTGCATTTCCAAAATTTCATGATGTAATGATATGACTAAAACAAAACAAATGCTCATACATGAAAATATTGAAGCAGATGAGAAGTTCCACCAGATATGAATTATGATAACAACTTCAAATTAAAGTGTTTGTTCGCGGGTCTTTCTTTCAATGCTATTGTTATTTTTTTATTATTATTATTAGTGTATGGTTTAGATAAATGGATTTTTGAAAGGGATAAAGCTTAGACATTATTAGTGATGTTAACAGGCACAAAGGAATTATGTATTATAAACAAATTAAAAGGATAACTTGATGACAAAGCCTAATCAACAACCCATTTTGGACACATTTCAAGATATATAAATAATAAATAAATAAACAAACAATAAATGGGATTCTCTATTTTTTCTAGTTGGCTTCGCCTTTTGAATACAAAACTGGGAATGGTTTGCACCTTTCCAGGCTGGTGGAAATAAAATTAGATACACCAACACTAAGCCTCCTATCCAATGGGTGCATTGCATGTAGTTGCCTACTATTACTATAATGTTTATGTTTATTTTATAAATAGAAGACAAGTTAGCTAGTTACATTTATGTCCTATTAGATTTGGGAATAATGTCCTATTACATTTTTTCCCCTGGTGGTTTTTATTTTAGTAGTCATGAGTCATGACTGATGAGGCTGAATCCTAGTACCGTTGTTGTGTATTGTCTGCATTACAACAGAAAAGGTAACCCAACAACCCAAAGTTTGTTGATGTCCTCATGGGTGAGATGTCTTTTTCATTTTTTTTTATTTAATTTCGCCATCATTACTACCACACTAAATTGGTTACTTTTCCTTTGCCCACTCTCATCATGCACCTCCACAATAGTAGAAGTTTGGATTTTTTTTTCTTGATAGATTGAGCAATAATTTATCGCAAGTCTGAACTTTATTTAAGAGTTTGTCGTTAATCAATAAGTTATTATATATATAAAAGGTATAATTTAAAATTTTAATACTTATTTAAGTGAACTAATAATCTAACCACCGGACATTGCAGCATGGCCACATGCATGTTACTTCATTCCAGTGCATATAGATCCCATTCCCACCCTAAGATCTGACATCAATGCAACTTTCTCCATTTCAGGCTATGGATTTAATTTGCTATCCAAACGAGGATAAATAGCAACTTCAGGGTCCATAAACACAGTCACATACTTTGGGAACAAAACTTTGGCAATCAAGGTAATAAGCTGAAAATTAACCAAAATAATAACAACTTCCAGCGACCAAATCAGTGAAGAAAAAAAAAAAGGAGTTTTCCAATTATATGATCTGATAGAAGAAATAAAAATGCATTAAAAAGATTAATCCACACAACTATGAAAAAACAAGTGCTTATCTTGTGTTTTACTACAATAGATTACAACATATTGAATATGTGTTGCTTCAAAGCTTCAAAGCATCTAATGTAATGTGCTACTTCCTCTGCTCTCTTCATCAATTTGGCATGAGTAATAATTACATTACCATCAAGGCATGTGGCAACAATTATAGTATTGCAAGCATAATGGTAGAGAAAGAAACAACTATTGCTAGCATTTACCGTGCAATGTAAACTGGAATGACCACTATAAACATTTTCTAAGGATCATCGTCATAGGGTACAACAGAGGCTGATGGTAATGGAAGAATCAACTTAGGTTTGCCATTATGTACAAATTCAGTGTCGATGGAAGCATGATCTGGCCCGTAGTCCCATACATGTCCCGACAAGTCCAAGTGCTCAAGATTACCTAAAGCATGATAATTTTTGCAAGGTTAATTCCAAAGGTAGCAAGAATCTTTTACAGTGTGAAATCAAAATTTTCAATAGCATATCTTGTACCCTTAACTGGAAGCATCTAAGAGGCATTGGAAGAGATAATACCTTCATAAGATTTTAATGTAGAAAAGATGATAGCCAATGATTCAATTGGCATAAGATTGCTTGCTGCATTCACATAAACTAGTTGCGGAGCATGTGACAGCAATTTTGACAAAAACTTTGGTGTCTCCATGCCACCACGGTTTTTGCTGTACAAATTTAAAAGCATGTCAAGTGATTGTATTTGCAACATCAAATAAGAGTGACAGCAGAACTCTATTAATCAGAACCTTATATTAATTTTCACCAGCTTAACCTCCTCCTTTATTAGATCTTGAAGCTCCCGAAAACCAGATGAACCCAATCCAATGCCTGAAACATCAAGCACTTCGATAGGGGTGCTCATAAATTTTCCCAAAGCTCCAGCCACTTGACTGTATAGTGTACAGCAAAAATCATTCAAAACAAAATCAACACATGAATCATAAACATGAGAGAGATATTTTTTAGTCTATACTCAGACCTTCCAAGGTAATTGTCAGCAATAGACAGAGATTTCAATGGTCCTTTGAAGGTAGAAAGGGCATCTAGAAGATTATTCACCCCGTCATGGGATAGCTCACAATTCTCAAATTTCAAATAGGACAAGTGAGAGCAAGTCTCAGCTGCTCCAACAAAATATGGAACTAAACTCCTGTAAGTTTGATGATGGGAAATCAGAAACAAAGTTTACATCTTCAAAATATACCTAGAAAATGGAAACAATATTGACCTGATTCCATCATCCTCAATGGAATTGTCACCTATATCCAGTTCCTCCAAGTTAGGCATGTGACCAAGAGCATATCTAAGATTTTCCATATCATCTTTCTGCAGATTGTTCCCCCTGCAAGACTACAACTAGATTAGAATCTTCTTTTCATCAAACACCAGCCAAAATTTATATTTAAATACAAGGTCAACCCGTTCTCTTCCTGCAGCTCATATTATCTGACCAAAACAAAAGGCAATCAAATATATAGCAATCTTGTATTAATTTTCCATACACATTTAATTATTCATCACAGCCATAAGAAGTCAATGATACAAGAATCTCATATCACACAGAAAGTACTCAATCATACTTATTATCATGCTACCTCAGGTTGAGTACACGTAACATTTGCAATGAGTTTCCGTTTCCTGAACACAGATTCGACTGACTTGCGAAAATCCTGTTAACGTCATAAAGCCATCCTCCTATCTTGAAGAGTGTCAGGAACTTTATGTTAGCTTCTAAATAACAATAATATGCGTGTGTGTGCGCGTGCGCAGATTAAAATCTTACCCTGTTATCAGAAAGGTCAAGGGCAGATATTCCAGGCAAATGGTTCAGAATAGTCACGAGAAGAGATTTTGCAAAACTACGTCCAAGGTGGCTGTCTGAAAATTTTAATGAGCACAGGGACCTAGCAACAACATGAAATAAGGTTAAAAGACAGAGACGATGTTACCTATATATTTATCCAAGTGAAAGACAGTAAATAGCAATAATATCATTATGCAAACAGAAAAATGAAACAAAAGATTAAATTAGTTGATGATACAATTGCAATTTGAAACATAGTAGGAGATCTCATTAAAGCACATATCATATGTAGTCTATCATAATATAAATACTTGTTGACAATTTGTTCAATTCTTCACTGTCTATCAAATTGGTTCCAAGTCAAATTAGCATTGCACAATATCACACATTGATGGCAAATGCTCCTTAAGAAAATTAGAACTTGAAGTCTTATTATGTCTTTCAAGTGGTACTGATTACTTGGACCACATACCCAACTCAATGAAATCACAATGTATAAACAAAGGTTCTAACAATCTAACAAGGAAAATAGAGATCTAAACTTATGCTCATATACCTTCCTGAAGACAAAAATGACACAAGTCCACTAGGTAAAGATGATGCCCATGGTTCCAGAAAGTTTGAGGCAATGATTGAGAAGTTTTGTATCCCATGTATTTGTACACTCTCCATGACCAAAGAACCACATACTCCATTAATAAAGTCAGCAGAAATTGTGCAGTGGACAAATTCCAGTGACATTAATGTTTTACTATTCTGAGCGAGAAGTTTGCTTAATCCATCAATCTGTGAAAACATTGCGCGTGAAACCATCAACCCCAAGGTCATAATTTAGAGCAAATAAAGATATACTTCAAGTTATTATCAAGATTGTTTGGTCATCCACAGATGATGAGACTTGACAAGGTCCAACTGGACCAAGCTGTGGTGCGGTTTATCATTTTATGGTTGTAATGCCATGGATGAGCAGCTTCAGCATTACATCAGACAGAACATCAGACCATAACAAAACTATTAGATTGGAGTAGAGCATAACAGACCAGATTAATTTTAGGGTTAAAAAAGAGAGAGTTTTATTAGCAACGTATTGTGTTTATTTTATCCACAGCTAGTTTTAGTTCAATTTGGCACAATTATTGGACAAGCAAATCCAGGTAATAAAGCTAACCACTGACATGCAACAGATACTTCACATCTATACAAATTACAAACTCAAGTATAAATATGTTGCAAATGACTCAAATCTATGGGAGGAACAAAAGCTTACTTGTTCCTTGGATCTAACACATCTGAGCACCAGACTCTGCAGCTTGCATTCCCTTAATAAATCCTGCAATTCAGGAGCATATGTGACAAAATACCATATTACCTGTTTTAAAGGAATAAAAGAGTTGAAACATAGGAAGCACAAGGATTTTACCGTAAATTGTAAATTTAATATTTTGTAGAAATTAAATGTAGATTGTTAGTGAAATAAGAAATTTCTTTTCATAAATATTTAAAGAAAAAAAAATACATACAATTGAAAATGCACAAACTGAATTCGAAATTAGATATCACCATTTGATAAGATGAAAATATGATGATTGTCGCTCTGAAAAGATAAATATCAAATAGACTCTGGATTTAATAATGGATTCCTTCAGAATATTCTGGAAAGCACAACTTACACTAGTTTCTGCAGTACACAGAACATTTTGCAGCCTCAAACAACTGCATGAACACAAACATATAATAAGTAAAAGAACATGAGGTGATATATACAGAATTACTAATTCACCAGCATGATTATCATTGTAATCAAAGACTGTAAGCCACAAAACCGATCTTAACTAGTCAACTGGATCCACTACTGATGAACAGAGCAAGATTAATCAACAACCAGGCTTCATTAACAGAAAAAGGAAGTATTTTATCCAAGAATACAAAATTAAAATCCATAGGACCCTCCCTCGTTCAATATCTGAAGTCAATCTTTACGGATTGTTTCCATATAAATTATGACACAACTACACTGTAATATCTTACCTCGCATGGCTGCCAAATTGAAGGCAATGGTAAGATAATTTAGAATGGTCACAAGTTGAATGATTTGTTCGTTCCACAAAACCAATATGTTTCAGTATTGTATCTGAAAAGAAGACTAGTTAAAACAGAATAATTTAAGTTGATAAATTAAAAAGGATAAAAACAGTGGATTGTGCATCTCCAAAAAGATTATTTGCACACAAAATCAAGATGGAGGGGGCCTCAAATATGCAAATAGTACAAATGTCAGTGATGCAAACAATTTTTTTTTAAAACTTGACTTCATCAAAAGGTATATAGAGTTGGGATTGGGAATGCCAAAAGGATCAATTGCACTTCAAAGGTTTTCGCAAAAAGGATAGTCTAAAATTCCAGAAACTTTCAATCACCAAAATTGCTCATTCATTCTTTATCTTTGGTCAAACCTAGATAGCCTTTGTCTGTCAAAACTAACGAAGTTCTTATATGCTTAGAAGTAAAAGTAATATTAACATTAAAACTCAAATATCTTCGCGGACACAATAATATTAAGGGCAAAGTAAATATTTCCATAAAAACTCTCAAAATCATATGTGAGCAGACTTTTTCCTGAGCTAGAACTAGAAGAAAACTTCTCACATAAGTTTTCCAGAGAGAAAGAGAAAGTATTATCATTGTACCTGGAATCTGTATGTCACCAAGATACCCATTAAAAGACGGGACTAGTGCTATTTCTGCTGCTTCATCTAAACAGCTGTTATGTCACGAGATT